>NNCF01130069.1:670455-763370 GCA_002313205.1 Laupala kohalensis | reverse complement strand
TATATATATATATATATATATATATATATATATATATATATATATATATATATATATATATATATATATATATAATGAACTAGAATACTTACATAATAATTGAATTCAAATATAATTCTTTTAAAATGTACTCTTACCATGTAATTTATCAATAATTATTGGTAAATAACTACCTTTGAAAATACTTAACATGATTGACTCAATTTTTTTATTTTTAAAACAGTAATATTAAGTAGTAACATAAATTTTTAATTTACACTTTAAATAAGGCCAACTCTAGGACAACCTTTCATCTCTGTTCAAAAATTGTTAATATCATATAATTTTGTTAATTAAAAGCAAACTTTACAGACAAAATTACCCGATATTTTGAAACTTCCCTACACGACAATTTTCTATTAGATTTTTAGGAAGTCGTGTTTACTTCGTTTCGAATACACTGACAATCAAAAACACAACACAATGCAAATTCACAATATGACTCAAGGATTCACAATGACTTCACAAAAATAGTACGACATAGAACTCAAATTGAGGAACAAATATTACAAATAATTGAAATGTGAAGCTTTAAAATGTAATGTGAAAATGCGCATTTCTCTCTTTTGAACTAAAACCACGCGAAAATTTTAGACAATTACGTAACGAAAATCTGAAAAGACTAAAATACAAACAGAAGAAAACACGAAGAAATCAAAAATAGTAAAACACGAAGATAAGAAAGCTTCATGAAAACGAACTCCACCAGAAAGGACACGAAAAGTTTTTTATAATGAAGTGAGGAAGCACTAGAACAAATACTCAGTGATATTATAACTGTGTTGCAATAATTAATATGAACATTGATATAATTAATAATCAGTCCGTAGGAATTGAAGGAAAGGATATTCAACGGAAGCACAGTGAAAGAAATCATCCGCCGACTTCCTTGCTTCTCTCAAGATACCCATCTATTAACACTTGTGCCCTTCAACAGGCGACAAGGTCGCGCAGGAAGCAGCGGAGATCTCCACTCCGCGCCCGATAGGTATGTCTTTGCCCATAAGATAACACACGTCGGCGGAAAAAACGCTCCGCTCCGCAGATGTGTCTTTAGCTTAAGTAGGACACGAACAAAACTTGCTGTGTCGACTTTTTTGACCGTTTAAGTTACGAGAGAAAGAAAGATTTGTTTTTCAATTCCTTTGGATCAATATATCAAACACCATCTTGGCCAGTTTTGAACACAGCCTTGCTTTTGGTCCTTGCCAGCGTTGCCAACCCCACGTTTGTCATCCGACTTCATGGCAGAGTGTAACCAATCCCTATACTACCATAACCACGCCATCTTTGCCAAAACTTCTTTTTTAACGAGGAAGAGGAAAGACAACTGACGATCCGAGTACGGCGAGTTGCCTGCAGTTAATCCAATTTGGCTGCCATTTGATTACTATGTGGAATTTCTGATTAGATATTCTAATTGTTAATTGCTATATCACCCAAGTATTATGATTTAATCGTTATTTTTATTGTATCTATGCCACATGCGATAATCGAAGTATACATTTTTATACGACTGGAATTGATCGTGCGTCACGTCTTGAGACAAAACTTTGTGACTTTCCGGCCGTGTCCTTGATCTCCGAGGACAGTGGCGGATCTATGGGACGGGAGCCTAGTGGGCTATACCCCCCTCCCAGCATTGGACCTGAACTCTTAACAGATAAAATTGAAACCGATGAGAAACATACTTTGTAAAAGTGGTAACAGATATTTCGCGCACTAAATTATAAACAAACTTAAATAAAAATTTGTATTATAATTTCTGCGTATTACGTGCACTGGTTGAAGCGTCTCGCAACACTAGGTGTGTTCCATGCAGGCTAAATACTGCAATACTTGTAATAAGCGATACAAGTTACAACCGCAATGTTATTAACGCGTTGTGAGGAGGCAGTCGACTTCGTCTTTCTTTACGGAAACTTTACCTGCTTCTCAGAGGATGAGACGGTCTTCAGACGTTCGAAATTTATCTTTTCTGCATGCTTCATGCCATCCATAGACGGCAAGCGGCTTCTATTCATTAACGGGATGCAGTTTTTCCCTCCATGCGTTATGTAGTTTCTACTTACGTTGAAGGCTGTTAACTCACTATAGAGCCATTATTTAGTGGTGCTCGGATTGAAAAGAAGACCTCTTCAAGACAGTTGTTTTACTGAATATATCCTGAACGAAACTCCTGATTGGGATTTTGTTTTATAACTCTAATGTACTTCTTGTTTGTTTATTATGTCAGCATTAAAAATATATTTTCATGAATTATTTCTTCATAACAATGGATCCCTACCCGGTTCCCCCACCCACCACCTCCGTGCTTACAGTCTAGATCCGCCGCTGTCCGTGGACGTACTCTGACCGACTTCGATCAATGCAAAGTATGTTTCGTCAGAACGCAAGAACGCCTTCTTTCGTTGTGGAAACAGTCCGTGGCTGTTGTTGCAGTAGTCTGTGGGCGACTGGCTGCGTAACCGGTCCCACTGCTAATACGCACACTGCACTAAATCTCGCAGCTCCGACTGCCTGCTAACAGAATATTAAAGCGGTGAGTTATCGGACACCGAGTCGACGGAGGCTCGCTTATATATCTGCTCTTATTACAGTCGACGTCACGGAAACAGTTTCGAAGAGCCTTTTAAAATTAGCTGCTATAAATATAGCAGCAGACTCTCGTAAATCCGTGAAGAGGATGAGAAGAGAAAGTGAGTGAAGTGGGAAGAAATGAGTAGAAGAAAGAGGAAAGTCGATGAGTTGTAAGGCCCTTTCGTACTCTCGTGGCTCTACGTGCCGCTTCGACGTGTGCATGATAGAGATTGCGTCGTCATAAAAAACGAAGCAAAGATGCTTGCAAAGATTCATAGACTTCCCAAAGAACATTAGTTACACCCTATTGAAATAATACAAGAAGGCTGGGTAATTATTTCGTACTGGAGACTGAGAATGGGAGAGCTTCTGGTTAAACATGAAATTGAAATCAGTGTTTGTGAATGTTGTGAGTGAGGCTAAGAGAGGATGAGTGTTTTGAAGTTATGAAACAAATGGATAGGTGTTTTGTTCATTGAAATTATACTTGAAAATAATTAAACGTTTATTTTGTTTCTATAGGTTACCTACTTACGTTTTCCCTCAGATTTATTACAATTTTCTTTCTCACATCACTTAAAGTGCTTTTAAAAATTCTGTACTCAATATTTGCATTATATTAGATACCAAAATACTGAAACTTAACTCACACGCTTTATTACCTATTTCTTTTCTCTCAGTAAGTTTATTATCTGTTGATTTAAATTCACAAATTTGAAATACTGTTTTAATTCTTATCTCTCGCTATTGGTTTCATACTTGATACAATCTGCCCTTATTATGAACAAAAAAAAATACCGCACATAATACATATCTAGTTAATTATACCTTGAGACATGCGACCAGATAATCAAAAATAATCTGTGTTAAATTTAGTGTACATGAATTTCTGTCCTCAGTTTTTTAAAAATATATCGAAAATCTACGTTATAACCAATGTAGTTTTTAACAATGAAATTGTGTTTACGAGAAACATTTCATCTTCTGGTTTCATGTTTCTTAAAACTGATTGTCATCTTCTAAAATAATACAATCCAGTATCACTCATGAAATTTCTAGAGATGAAATTATTCTAAAGCTAATTTTCTTACATGTGCTGTATGATTGAAGTGATTGTGGTTCGATTACGTTTTCATAACTGTTGCATTTAGTGTTCCACAAAGTTATTATAGAATGACTTGTCATAGTGTAATTGTCTTCTTTAAATGTTTTTGAATTTATTTTGGGGAGGGGGTTGTTACCCTTTAGATCCATCCCCTAGGGCAAATACACTAAATTATCTACAACTTGAGTGCTATTTTTATGGGGTTACATACAATTTTTCTCGAGTTCATCCCTATGTCTATTCACGACACTTCTCCTCAATGTTGTGGATAAAGTTAATCGATAAATAAAGTTTTAAAATCCAATATTAAAATTATAATCGGCTCGTATATCAACTAGTATATCTTGCTATAATTCTAAGATAATTACCGTGGCTTTGTTTATCTTATTTAAAATTATGTTCACATTTTTATTTTTAGCCAAATTGACACATTTTTTTTATTAAACCATCTACATTAGTATTGATTTTTAATTTATATCAACTGGTAATCTGCATTATTTTATTTTTATCAAGTTGAGTGTACTAACTTGTTATTACATATGATTTTGACAGATCGCTATCTAGAAGAACAGGGACGGAATCTGCACCAAAAGATTGGCCAGTATTAGTAGATCTATTCAGAATGAACATGGAAAATTCACTGAACTTTGAATTATGATTGCTAGAGAGTAAATTTTTAGTGCCCATAATGTAAATAACAGAAAAAATCCGTGAAGTACACTTGAAAAAAAAAACGGTAAAAAAACAAACAAAAAACATTTTCACCGTAATTCATTGCATCACATCCTACATGACAGCATGAGGCCTGATTTGATTAGTATCACTCATTCTAAACCATTTTGGATTTAGATTTTTGGCAAGAATTATTGTGGTTTTTAAATATTAATTTGTTTTAGGAACAAATTTTTACGGTTATTGTAGTTCTTTTGACTCAACGTTTAAATGTAATTAAAAATTAGATTAAAAAATAGCAAATATAAAAGGAATACTGTAATAAAAAGGCTTTCTCAATCATGTAGAGACACCAAGAAAATAATTAAGAGACTATAAAACAAGTGTTTACTTAACACTAGTCGTTAACTCTCGTAGGAGAGCTATGTCTTCAATGCCGTCAATATATTTAGAATCAAACTACTATCAAAGCCAGCTAACATATTTTTTTTTGCATTCATGCTTACTTTAAATTAATGAGATCCAAAGGTATTATAAACATATTAATGCAATTAAAATTATAAGGTCTCATATCTGTTTGAGGGTTTGACTCAGAAGGTTATAATACCTTCCGAAAGGTTCCATTCCGTGTTGAATAGGTGGTGTCAAATGGAATTTCCCTCTCGTATTTCCAGGATTAATGTTTCTCTTAATATTCCCGGATAATATTAATCTGAATTTTCCTTTTTCTGCCTGTAACGTGCCAGAAGATGTCCAAATGGCCTCGAGCTTTTTGTATAAAAAAAGAAAACAAAAATCTGTTTCAGTACATATATCATATTGCATTATACGGTTTAAATATATCTGCAACGTTAAAAAGCGGTTAAATAAACAGGAATAAAATCAATTCCGAAATGGATCAACCAAAATTCTGTCACGAAGAATTCGTTTCGTACACGTGTCAGCTGATGCGAATCTCTAGGTTTTGGTCTGGCAATACGCTTTACCTGGTGAATAACGAATATTTTATTAAAGGAATAGGAAGGCGAGAATAAGCGAGGTAATTAATCTTGATTTTATTATTTCTCTATCTCTGTTATGGTTGCAATGTGTTGGATACAGTAAACACTAAACTGCGGAGTTCTATGAAAGTTTCCTACACCATGATTGTTCAACGGGTGATTAAACTAAAAATGAGGTAATTGAAGGTAATAAATAATGAGACTTCTTTATTGAGGTAATAAGGTTGAGACTTCTGGTATTGAAGATTGTTACAAAAATATGATGAGATTATAAAATAGAGAAGCCACATGTTAAGTTACAAGTGTGCGCCACTGCGTCTAAATCGCCATCAATGAGGTCAATGTACACAGAAAGTTTTTTTTAATATTTGAACATCATATATATTTCTCACTATAAAGCCCTGTACACAAACTCCTACCACTTCATATATACAGTTATACTAATAAAAACTAATATTGCTATAAAAATTCTGAACTGTTAATAGTGGTTGGTACGTGGAATATTGCCAGTATGTATCTCTTGACCAAGGGACACGCTGGTCTAAAATATTTTTGAAAATCACAGTGGAATCAAATGAAAAACAAAATTATGATGAATTGAAATGTTACATCTTTATTTGCCAATACGTGTAGTGAGGATTGTAATGAAAAGAGTATGGTTGCTTCTGTTGTGGTGAAGTCCCTATTCGTCGTTTTGCGTCCATCTTCTGTCTTGGTCTCGAGCGTTTGCGCGCCCCGCACAGCAACTCAACCAGGAACACGAGCGTCGCCGCGGCCATCCCCGGCCCCAGTGCTGCCAACGCCGCAGTGAGATGCATGAGCGTGAGAGGGTGCGGCCGTCGAGGAGGAGACGGGCCACGGGGCAGGATGGTGCCGTTGAACACCCACTCCGCTTCGTCGAAACGCTCCCACAGGTGCGGCAGGCCAGCCTCCACCGCGGCCTGCGCGGCGCGTTCCAGGCTCAGGCGCAACGGCGAGCCTCGAGGAACGGCGTAGCTCTGGTACAGCGGAGCGAGCACGGGCTGACGTACGACATGCGCGCGGGAACGGCCTTCGTGAGATAATGAGCTCCTCCTGTGGACGGACACTCGGAGGATTCAATTGGAGTGGGTCCCACCACCACTTTGGTTTATTACGGAACTAAATGAGATTTTCAACCTTCTCNCCGGTGAATTATCAATTTAACTCATCCATGGGAGGTTCTTGAGGAAAAGTCCAAATTCTTAAATTAATTCACATTTTCATACAGCCAAGGTTTCGACAAATTTATTGTCTTCCTCAGGGCTAATAAATCACAAGATTTATGGTCATTTGATCTGTTACTAGAACTACTTACTGTGATTCTTTTAACCCTGGGGAAGACAATAAAATTTGTCGAAATGTGAATTAATTTACGGAGGTGGACCTTTCCTCAAGAACCTCCTTTATTTCGTTTATTTTACGGATCAAGAACCAAAATGGAATTAACCATCCATTATGTTTATTGTCGACTGTACAGGACACACCGTGTCTGTGTAGACAGAACTAGCTACCGTTTTGATCTCCCACAGAGGATTCGAATAGAGATAAGTCTTCATACTCTGCGATTAGAACTTAGATCTGTTTGGCTCGGTCAGTGCTCTGAGAAAGATGACCGATACGTTCGTAGTTCTGTCTGCTAAAATGTGGTGTGTCCGTGCCGGATGTAATTCTTACGTATCGGATGCAAAGGCAGTGGTGGCAGCGGAGTACTATCCGATACGTAATTCTACTTACGTTGAAGGCTGTTAGCTCACCATAGAGCCATTATTTATTGGTTAATTCTTACGTATCGGATAGTACTCTGCTGCCACCACTGCCTTTGCATCCGAAAGCCAGAAGAACTACCAGAAGGACTACCAGAAGGATTTTCAATTAGGTATTGTAAAGTATTTATCTGAACGTCATCGTATGGAAAGTGTAGTGTTTCGTGGAAAAAATTAGGCAGTGTGGAATCTGCTCGATACTTAGGAACGCTACGGCCGACATTATAGGACGTTACATATGCTAACTATTACCAGATGAAACTAGTGGTAAACTAGTGAAAAACCTTCGCACTTATTTTCTCATATACGTTTCTCAGTCTGAGCCATGAGGTGACAATGAATACTTTTATAAAGAGAAGGTTATTTTGGATATTTTTGGTTTAATTTTTGTGACACTATTCGAAACGTTTATTATAGAAATCCTTCCAGTGCCGTTGACATATAAACCGTCTCCAATTTGCAAAAATTCTGTGGTTTGGTTTTCGGAGGTGGTTAATACTTCCATCCAGGTCTGACACACGCCTTCTAGAAGATGGATGGGTGGTTTGTAGATCAACACCCCTAGTGTAAAACCAGGGTTCCATTTCCGGTTAACCGTCATTTTTTTCTGGCCGAGGTTATCACATATCTTCTCACGTGTAGTTACGGAAGAAATGTGTGCATTCCACCTAGTGTCTGACTCAAACGTACCAAACAGGTTTTTTCAAAGAATTGGAAAATCTTCATCTTATGAAAAGAAAACGGAGATTTGTTGGTCAAATTCATTCTTGGATAACTCAAATTCCATCACACATCCTAGATACCAGTTGAAGAAAGTCGCAAATAAGTCTACAGGAGTCAACTAGCTAAAATATTTAGAAATTCCTAAATATATTTTGGAGTTGTTTATACTTTTTCCCATTGTACTCCTCTTATTGGGAAGTACTAAGTTGTATTATGTTAAAATGTATGTATTCCAGATTGCGGAAATATTTTCAGTTATCAGACGAACATTAACATAAAAATGGGATGCATGTCCTATTGGTGAGGAATTCGGACATAAATGTATGAAATATATAATTTGTTCCATGATGATCTAATAAATTTCAATAGCTTTTTGAGTCAGGTTGGATTTTTTCCGCAGTCTCTCTTTCAAACAAATTTTTTCGAAGTACTTGTTTGTAACATTCGTCTGCCCACACGCGTCAAATTTGGAATACGCATTACCTTATTTATGTCCCCGCTGTTCTAAAAAAACTTCATTTTGTTGACGCTGTACATTGATCTCATTACAAGATCTAAAATCCTAGGTAATTAGGAGTCCGCATTGACAAGAATTCACCGCACGATAGAAAAGCCATGATCATCAGAATTCCGGAATGCCATGATCATAAGACGACCTTCAGAATTGATCCAGGTATTTTGTTGAAAATAGTGAAATCTACAATTTAAGAAAACAAACATTACTTCATTTTCTTTCTTTTTTCCTCATTTCTTTCAATTATTTTTTCAGTTTTCACCCTTTAGGTCCTTCAAAGTCTAGGTGTTTGTAGAAATGTTAGGTTATGTTTGCGGTTTCCTGAGTGTTTCAGACCTGTTGATTAAGAGCCGGTGGTGTAGCGGTTACCACCCTTGCGATCACAGCAAGAGACCCGGGTTCGAGTCCCGGCTGGTCGCCATTTTCACTTGACAGTAAGTTCTCACATAGATTCTCCACGTGTAGGGTACACGGAAGAAATATGTACATAACGAACCTTAACACGTGGGTACGTGTGAAACCGGTAATAAAGTGCACACAGCATAGTGTGCCGCCTGGTTCACTTATCTCCTGTATGGGGATGTGTCTCAGGTCTGCCGGGGTTTAGGTCTGGGTGGAAATGGTGTACAGTTGTGGAAGGCGAACCGGTGGTGTAGCGGTTAACACCCTTGCGATCGTAGCAAGAGACCTGGGTTCGAGTCCCAGCTGGTCGCCATTTTCACTTGACCGAAAGTTATCACATCAGTAATGAAGTTTTCGTTCATGACAATGTTTTTATATTATCATGACTCCCACCTTGCCACCTATAGTACGTTGTTTTTTCATTGGGTGTCTGTATTACGTGTTTCGCAAGCACTCAAATATTGTATCAGAGGAAGCTACATTCTATATTGTGTAGCTCGAAATCAACTTTAATTTATTATTCATCCCTGCACAAATCCAGCTGCTGTTGTACATCAACATTACAAGTCTGATGATTTTTAAGGAGTTTACTTTCAGAGTTGCTCAATTCTGAGTCCGCTGCAAAAATCAATGTCTTCCTCCTGAATTTTATTTTAATTTCACTTTATTTAACTCCCTCATTTTACTACGTGTCAAGCATACACGGAGAAAAGCTGTATTTGAACTTCAAGGATTAGTCGTATCATTATTTGCGCTAGTGATATTTTGGTCACATCCGAAACATATTCACGGTCTTGTCATAACTCCTCCAACTCACCATTCCCAACAATTTTCCTCGTTACAGATCAAATCTCTTGAGGTTTAATTTAAATACCGTTTAAATGAATTATATAAGTATGTTTATACATATACACAATACCATACTCGACACGTGTAATGTCTCCGATCGAAACGTTAATACGCACAACTCGTAAGCATAAGCTTGGATAGTTCCTACATTGTTCGCTTATTTCCTAGGAATCATAATTTGGAGAAGTGCGAGAAATTTTTTGTGTTACCGGAGCTGTATCAGTGCAACTGAACTTTGCATCCTTGCTCTGATCTAATGCTATGCGAACCAAACTATTTTTCAGAGGCCGAAGAGGAATGGGAGACTTTCTCCGTGCCAGGCTTCGAGGTACAAGTGATGGAAATTGCGTCTTCATCCTCAGAAGATGGTACGACAATTATTTCAAATTCGTTTAATAATTCCAACAAAATCCATCACGCAACAAAATATTTCATTAACTTATTACAATGCGCCAGAAATCCAAAGTTTCATGACTTGTGTATGATGGAAAAGCAAATACCGAACAATGACTAAACACGCGAATATGTGGTCCAGCGAATAAACCTAATGTAGCAAATCAATACGTTCGTACAACTCCAAATATATTTTTTTCATTTTAAACTTGTTTCAAAACGTTGATCTATGGTGGATTATGTTCGTGAATCAAGTCAAGTCACTTTTATGCGAAATGAATTTTTCATATTAAATAAATGCAAACGTTTCAACTCATTGGACCTCCAAGATTTTCTGTTCGCAACTGTCCAACTAACTACATGAAGAATTACTCGTGGTTTTTACATTCGACCCACTGTATCATATCCTAGGTTTCAAGAACAGACAATCGGCTGACGCTAGCGTTTTGTTTGTCTTGTGCAGAAGGCGACAGAGGAGGGGCAGGCGTAGGCGACGCTGGGCAACGGAGAGACACATGTGGGCGTCGTCGTGAACGGGGAGTTGTGTACCACTCTCGGTCCCCGCCTTCGCTCCCCGCAATCCCCATCATCTCTCGGAGGGAAGTGCGAACCCCGGAAGCGAGAAAGCTACGGAGGAAGAGCGTCCCGTGGCTCACGGGGGCAGAAGTCCTCAGGTTGAGTAACCGCTCAAAAAAGAGGTACTTACGACTCTTCACAATTTTTTCCGTGTGCTATTACCAAACGAATATGGAGTTTTTGCCTAGCATATCTACGACGTCATACGAAGTACTTCCGCGCATGCTCAGATGTTAGTGCTACACTAACGTTCATGGCGTTAGTACGGCACAACGCAAAACCGTAGATTGATAAGGTTTTGAAAATCGCGATCATATTGATGCTCTTAGTTAGATAACAATGAAGAAATGAACGAACTTTGAGGTGAGTAATATGTCGCCTTAAGGTACGGATACACTTGTATACATGTATGAGTGACTTGTATGAGACACGTCAATTTGTATGAGCGAGTATCATGTAGTTGCTCATTGATTTGTCGCGCGACAGGACCTCAGACGAATCCGGATACATTTTGTAAGAGCTTCATTCGGGATGTACATGTCTCTCGTACAAGTTGCAAACGCGGATGTGCAGGCGCAGAACCCTTGGCCAGTACGCACCCAGCCATGTTTGTTTACATTCTAGCTGTAGGTTATATCATTGTTACTTTTCTCATAGTCCATTGAAATGTAAACTCCGCCGGACTCAAACAAATCGCAGACCGTCGAAAAGTTGCGATACATGTTTCTCATACAAGTCATTCATACATGTATACAAGTGTGATAAGAATGATTTACTTGTAAACATTCTAATCATTCCTTTACTGTGATTAGAAATGAGAGCTAACGTCAACAGTCACATGATGGCAACCGGATCTCACCGTCTGCAAAGCGCTCTTCCAAGGTTGTCAAAACCTTATTTATCTATGGTCTTTTGAGTGATCATGTGAGTTTCTATGGTTTTGTAGACCATGTGAGCAAGTGCTAGTGTACTCTGTGCATTTTGCTAGGACTTCGTTGGGGTTTACAATTTTAGTATGAGTCAAGGTACGCTATGCAACTACACTACTACTATACACGCACGTCACGCTGCTAGCGTCAAGAACGTAAGCGTGTACGTTAAGCAAAATTGTCTAATGACTTGTTACCTAATGACAAAGAGACGCTGTCAGTGCATAGGCCTTACGTCTAACCTTTTGTACCCGTTTGTGGCGATTAGTACACTATTTTTACAACACAGCTAAATATAATTTTAAACTCTTATACACAAACGAAGCATATGCAACGTGACTCGCGTGAATTTTGTACCACTGTTCTTTCTAAATCACAATTATATGCACTATGTTGAACATCATAGTGCCAATTTTCACAAATTTATAAACATATCTTTTACGGTAATAAATTTATAAATGCAAGCTGCTTAAAAATGAACTTATCTTCATTCCCCATCAATCAGTATTTAACGTGACGCTATATGAGGAAGGTTGTGAACAGAGCTCTGTAACAAATACATGCGTCACGGTTGTCTTAAATTATTATATTGATACTGGGTCCATAACGATAAGTCGACGGACAAATGTCCCGTATTTCATGTCTTCGTTTTAAAAAGTCATTTTACAAAACCAAATTGGAAAAATAATACATAAAAAAGTTTCTGTAGTCCCATTCTAGCATTAGTTAAATCTTTTTTTAACCTTCATCGTAAAAAAGGGGAGAATATCTTCCGTGTTATATTTAATCATTTCTCTCAGCTATGTTCAACATTAACTATTATTGTTGTTGTAGTCGGTCATTACTGGATTACTGTTTGCCAACCTTCGCCTTCTTTCTTTCGTGCCTCACCTTTCATAGAAAAAAATAAATCAATAAACTGTTCCTGACAATTCTAAGTATTGGTAGAATGCCAACCTCTTGCATTTGTAAGAAACGTTTTGGTTTGTTTAGCTTTTCAAGACCCCTGGGAGAGAAAAGAGCGGATGAAGTACTCAAGTTTTTATTAGTAATACATTATTTTGTGTTATTCACGTTTATTTCCGAACATTGATCAATAGAAAGTTAAGTTGATTTTCAGACCAATGTTTATGAAGGAGAAGGACAATAAAAATATCATGGTATCACCGACGGCGGTGGTCTAATGGCTGCGTCCAGCATACCACCGAGCGATAGAGTATGAAATATAACCTTGCTCGGCCGAACTGGATGAGGTTTTCAGTCGGGTTTTCCCTCACCTACCCCAGACAAATGTCGGTTCGGTATCATAAATTATCCGACAACCTAATATCTCTCTTCCCCAATTCCCTTACCCAAGTCGCGGTTAGGGGGAAGAGCAATCCTCATGGCGTTTACCTCCACCCTAACATAACGAATAATTACGTAAAATAGAATGTGGTATTGAATTAACGAAACACAGGTCGAATAAACAAATCCAGGAAGAATCGCACCCATGTCTTTGCGCAGGGCTCGTGAAGTGCGTATGGCGAAGATCCCTAATCCAATAGGAAAAGGACACGCGAATACACGAATCCTGGAGGGTCTGCGTACTCAATGCTGTTCTCTCAAACGCCGACTTCAGCGCAACGGAGTCGTCAATAGATCTCTGGTCTCGCGTTATCGTAGGATATGTTTCTGTTTGCGTAACGTTTGGGCATATTAGGTGACATCTATTTGACATTCCTTCCAAAAACATGCATATTCAGCCTTTTTTCTATCCGTTGGTACCCATATTTTCTGGCGAATTTTGGAAGATCATGTCTTTTTGATACTCTTACTTTTACCCAGAAAGTTAAATATGTTGTAATTTTATTGTTTTTTATAATGAAATTGGGTAAGAGGTTTCTTTTCTCCGTAGTATTATTTGTTCTCTGCATGGCGGCTTCAATGTCGCTGTTTACTGTTGTGTTTCATTACTGGGTACTATCTCACTTTTCTCGCACTTAAACCTACTTTCAGCCAAAATCCATGGGTTCTTGAATAATGGTTTTTACTTTCGTAACTTAAATCTAGAATGTAATATATGAAGATATTTTGTTTCTAATCGTTCTTCAAAAGCCGGTTGTTATATCCTTCGTCAAATTTAGTCTCGTGATGTAATTCTTTTTGCACAGTAAATAAAATTCAGAAGAAACGTTTACTATTAAATTATTTTCATCATTTTTTAATTGCCTTAAGTAAATTTACTTTTCTGTTTAGGGTAAATTAAGTAGTTGTAGTCAAGTAGTGCTCTTCGGAATTAGAAACTCACTACGAACTCGTGGGTGTGAGGTAAAATCTACTCTGTAAATTAAAAAAAAACATAATGGATAAGGATAAGAATTAACTTTTTCTGTTAATGCAATTTTTGTAGTAATTGATTAATTTAATAATCTTACGTAACCTGACGTGGGAAATTCTAATGACATTACAATATTTATTTTAGATTGGATTCAAGACTAATTACTTTAGGGTATTATTTAACATCTGATCAACATATGATTTGATCCAATATAGCCAACCTGACGGTCATTTCCCTCCCAACCAATTGTACTCTTTCGAAATCATCTTTATCTGATATAAATTTCTTATCTTATTCCATGTCGTATAATTGAAACATGGTACAATGTTCTTATAACTTCTAAAATCAGGTCAAACAAAACGGAAAATGTATTGCATACTATTAATACCTTTTGTATCTCAATCTAATATTTGCGCACTTCCAAACTGGATATTAGCTCATTTCTAAATCAACTCTAATTCAATTAATATGTATTAACTACTCCAGAGAAGTACCTCGGCAAAACGTACTAACCTTCAACGTTTAGGTTTAGCTTTATTGAAACCGTTAACATTTTTTCATAAGTGCGGCTACAGTGTATTTTAGATTTTTGTCCTGACCCTGAAAATTATTTCGGTTAACTAAACTAGATGAGAATACTCGGCCTCAAGTTCCCACAACATTTTCAACCTCATTAAAAACTCTCTAGAGAACGAACTCTAATTATTTTCATTGTAAGAAAAGATCTGATGTCGATAGATTCTTCAACATAAATAATAAATGATTTTGTATATCTCTCATGATTTATTGAACCTTTAAGGCAGCATGGTGGCCTTCTTCAGACACAAGGTGGCTCAAAAGCCCTCTTTGTGTCTGAAGTCTTTTCAGCTACCGTATGCGACAGGACACAGCTCTGAAGATGACCACCATAATGCCAGTTGACAAAAAGATTGACAAAATATTCTAAAGTACAATCATCCTCATCAGCATTTTAAAATAAACTGATCACTCTCCTACCTGATAACATATTCGATTGATTGGTAGTTCATAATCACGGCTATGTCTCCGACGCGAGATGCCCTGCTGTACGTGTTGAACCATTCATCCATCTTGGGCACGTACAAGCGCTGCCGCAGACGCCAAGCCGGATCCTTAGGATCGATTTGCTCAAAAATATTTTTGTAAAACGACGTGGTGGCGATTCTGGGACACCTAGAACACATATTACAAATCAAATCTCAAGAGCGCAAAAGAGGCGAGTGATAAATAGAAATTGCTTACTTGCTTAATCGGTACTTCAGGCATTGATGCCTATACCGTACATCATGATTGGAACAACGTTCCATTCATGATGTTTTTCAGCTTGAATACCACAAGGGCTCGCCACACCCGAGGGTGATTAATGAAATGATTTTTGGGTGATTTTTATGAATGATTATGGCGGTGAGATGATGATGAGTGAATGTTGTGGTGGAATGATAGGCAGGGGAAACGGGAGAACCCCGAGAAAACCTGCCGCGAGCACCGTTCCGTCCACCACCTCGGATTCTACTTGGATCGGACCGGGTTTGAACCGGCGTCCCCAGAGGTAGAAGGCGAGCGCGTTACACACTGCGCCACGGGTCGCCCAAATAGAAAGTAGTAATGGTGGTATTACTGTAGGAATCACGTCTTAGTTGAGGTAACCTCCTTGCGACCAGAGGATACAGACCAAGTCCGCTCTCCACCACAACTCAATTATTTTTTCGATCGAACACTTAGGCCTAGTTTAGTCGCAAATCAACATTTTATACAGAAAATATTATTTCCTCAGAAATTAATAAATTTAATAGTATCAATTCAAGCAATCAGTGACGTATGCTAAATGTTAATCTTCCTCTAAGATTTTTTATTCACTTATTTATTGTACCCTATACTCAAGAGTCGATCTATACCAGGATGGAATGATGATAATGGTGATCAGTGAATGCTATTACCCCGTGAAAGTTTGCCTCGAGCCCGCTTCGCGAATTCTACTTGGATCAGACAGGATTTGAACCAGCGTCACTAGAGGTAGAAGGTGAGTAAAGTTGGCACTACGTCTTGGGTCGCCCCGATTTGTTTTAATTTCACAAAGGAACCCGTTTTTTTTCTCGTCTAAATCCGAAAAGTATTTTTTTTAAATGATTTTACTGAGGTGTAAGAATTGCGCCGTTAATACGTTGCCTCCTCACTTGATTGATGCGGTCGATGTCAGGCAGTGTTCGAGGCGCTGCCAATCGTCCAGCCACCGAAGCTGTTAATACCGCACCCAGGAGTAATGCTCCCAGAGACAAAGCTCTTGTGAGTAGCGCTGCACTGCGACGCCCTCTTCTGCTGGTGCATCCAGTAATCAGAAGACGTACCACCTCACGTACCCAGAACAGAGTATATAATACCCGCTTTACACTGTCCATTTTACATACAATTTGCGTCCAATTACTGTACAAGAAATTGATGTGAATTGTAGACGTCACACTTGACGTCATCTGCGAGTACAGAAAATGGACGTTCCGAAATAAGCGTTTAACGTGGTATTGGACGTGAAATGTATGTTGTTAGGATGAGTTTTCTCAGCGCAACATACAACTAACCTTAACTGGGCTACCACTTCTCTGAATATGCAAACAGACTACATTTTTAAACGAATGGTTTATTTAATACAGTGTTTTGCTCACTATGTTTTATTTACGATCTTAAATTGACCAGAAAACACCGCAACAAATAAAAAACATAACTACGCGCGCTATTTTAAACTCGCTTCTGTCTCAAGAGAATACAGACGCCGCAACAAGGAAGCAGAGATGCCGCTAGTAGTGCGCTAGTCAATTTATATGAGTCATACTAAAAATCGAGTATGCTCTATATTTTCCATACATTCCACCTCCACTCTGGTGTGTATCATACGAAACAGTATGTAAAACGTACCGTTTAAAGCGGACTTAACGTACATTATCACTTCCTTTCCTCTAAGAACGAATCAGTGGTTCTCAGACTTCTAAGGGTCCGAGACAATGTTATAACGCTTCTTTATAGAGACTGAACTTCTTAATCATATTTCACACCGCTTAGACATAAACTATTAATCTTAAGATAGTTTTCTTTTTGCATTTAGACAAGAGATGATTCAGTTTTGTATTTTATTTTGTTTTACTTATTTTAAATTTCTGGGTAACTTAGCCCCATATAAAAAGGGAATCAAGTCTGGAAGTAAACCAGGAATATGCTACGTTGATTGCAGGGGTGTAATCCACTAGACCACCCGTTCATTTTCCACATTTATATATCATTTTCATACAAACTTGTTGTGCGGAAAACCTTGTAACTGCCGATTTATTTTGGGAGGGGTCCATACATAAATCAAAAATTTATTGCGGTTTACTTCAAAATAATATTCATTAAAATATGTTTAGTTAGTTGTTTAATTCATGATATTGGTTTGTTAAAAATTGAGAAATAATATTTGATACAGTTAAAGTATAAATTTCATCGGAATTTACAAAAATTTCGCTATGCTTCGTTAGCCGAACTCCCCTCTGGCCACTGAGTGGAATCAGGTGAACAGTGGGGTCAGTGTGAGTGAACCTACACGCCACACAAGCTGTTTTGCTCTGATAGCGGCAAACAGTATCTTCTCAACGTGCTGTTACACGAAAATTTACGCACACTCCTTGTTTTCTGACTGAGTACAAACTAGCAGACGTGTGAAACTAGTGGGATGTCTTATAATAATGTTGCATTTACATATGACAGTGTTCAAATTATTGTAGTGGGGTGTTTATGCATATCCTGAAACAGACGTAACCTCCCTGAAGTTTCTACTGTTACTCCGTATATCAATAGAAAAGCATCGTATTGTAATCGAGAAATATATTTTATTAACGGGAATGAAAATAAAAAAATACGTTTTTCCATTGCACACAATCCATACTGACTGCTGATGCTGGTCCTGTCTGTCTAGCCGCACATTTGATTCGCGAAGGGTTATATGTCAAAGCATGATTTATTTACTCATTTTCAAAATTACGAGAAAGATTTACAGTTTTTCATTGTATACTGAGAATAACATCATATTAAGCCAAGTTGTATGAATACGAACACAATTTTTCAATGTTTTTTTTTTTGACGATGTATATTGTGGGTAGGAATTCTCGATGAGCAAATAATAAGAAAGAATTACCTCGAAGAACGCCAGAAGAGCAAGCGAAGCGAGAGAAGGCCGACGCGGATTCACCACCATCCACGCGATGGACGCCAGCAGCACTGTGCACAGCGTCGCCAGCCATGTGGTTGGCTGGAAGGCACGGACCAATGCCAACGAGTGTGACTCCAGTCCGCGAGTGCGCACCAATAGGATCAAGTTGTCCTGTCGCACAAGATGATACGTCAAGGCCGTAGATACATTAGGTTTTGACAACGGCAGCCACATTCATGCTCTTAGTTAACAATGAGGGAATGAACGAAGAACGAATCGTTCCTTGGAGTGAACGAAATGTCGAATTACTATGATTAGAAATGGGATCTAGCATCAACATGAGCGTGATAGCAATCGGATCCTTCAGTGCTCATCTTCGTTGGCAAACCGCTCTTCCTTATCTATCTATGGCCTTGGGATACATCTCTTACCAATTAGATTTACAATGCAATTTGTTATTTCACAACCGAGTTCCTTTGATTCATGTGAGATTTTGAATTTTTCCTTGCAAATAATCGTTCAATTCCCATTTATATCCATTGAATCCCCATTTATCTTAAGTGAACGGTTCGTAAATGAAAGATGAATATCTGAAAGGTAATAAGGTTCTCCATTGTCAGCTCATTCACTCATTAGACTAAAGTTACACGTAAAGTATAAAATAACATGCATTATATACACACTTTTGTGTCAATTACAAAGTATGAAAACTTCATAAAAATAATAAGAACTTCAAACATAATATATTATGTCTATTATCAACTATAAAAATTACTTAACACTTATTATGAAATATTTATTACAAAGTAATAAGGAACAATTTTGTATCAAACCACGCGTGACAAACAAAAGGAGGAACTTGAACAGAGAAAGAAACTGGACAACAATAAATTTCATTGGGTTTTCAGTGCATGACGGTTGGCAATATGTTCGCCGAGAATCCATGCTATTTTCATGATAGTTTTTAAACCATGTAGCTAATTTTCCAGTACCGAAATACTCTAATTCTTATTCAGTGTCCCTTCCCACCATATGAATCGTTCATTTATTTCCGGTTATACATTTGCCTGTCAAAAATTCAAATTATTCTTTTATGTAGTAGTTTCATAAATTCCTATGCGTACGTGGTAGATTTATCTTGGTAACAAAAAGAAACTAACTACATATGCAAATAAAACAATTCCTTAGAAAAATAAATAAATTGAGAAAAAACAAACCTTTAAAGCAGAAAATCATAATTAACAACTACAAACATTTTGTTAGTGTCAATTTGCAAAAATCATATGCTTTCCGTAAATTTGATTTGTAACGTTTCTGGAATTATACGTTTGTAGTAATTTGGCTCCCGATCTAAAATTAAAACATTATCCCAATCTCTTGAATGATCTAAGTTTAAACGGTCCAATGAAATGGTGGTATGTTGTGGTGATTTTATGTTACGTTTATGTTCCTTTATGTGTGCTTGTAATTTAAGTTTCGTCTGTCCAATAGAGCAAAAGCGACAATTTTTACAAACGCGTTTGTAAACGACATTTCGCGAAGGCCTTATTGTCGATTATCTTTTCCCTTAATTATAAGATTATGAGAGTGTTTCTTTATGATACTCACCAACCGAATGTTTTGCTGGAGAAAAACATGCTTTTGGGGAATATTATTCGAATGAATAAATTCTGTTTAATTCTGATTGTAGACGTGAATAATGTGAATTATTCCAACGTGAAGTGTATGTCAACTCACAAAAACGTCAATTTTGTATTTTACCTTCGCGTGCGGATAGAGGAAAGCAATGTGTTTCTGCCATTGTGGTTGCAAAGGAAAACTGTTGCCCTTGAGATCTGCCCTGCCGCTCTGCAGATCGCCTGCAGCGCCGTTGAGCGAACAATTCGTAAGCAGATTTCCGTGTATCAGACCTTCAGAGGGGTCCACAAGCACAAGGGTCATTCCCAGAGCTTCTGCCATTGAGCACAGCATCCAGCCATGCCTCCCTGCAAAGCATACCATATTCTATGCCATGTTTGAGTTGCCACAATATGTTCTCTTTTTTGGAATAATGTGTAAATTAATGTTTCATGTTAGCGTAAAGGATCATTTACTGATTACCTTGTGCAACGCAAAGAGGCAATTGCAACACATGTTCATGATGATTAGCCCCCTCCAGTGGCTCAGGGGCTAGCATTCTTGCTCGCCATCGAGTCACAGAGGGTGCAATTCCCGATTGGGCCAGAAAAAAATCCTTACCTTCACTGTTCCAGTTCATATAACTGTGGCTACTGATAAGCAAATTCCCCCTCTCTTATCCGCTTCCTATTACTCATAGTATCACTAACTATTATTATTATTACTACTACTACTACTAACTACTCCTACAAACACCTCCACGTGGGCCAAGTTAATGGTAAACCCAGCTAAGCGGCCCATCTACTAAAAATAGACCCTACCACCCACATCCTACTACCCTTATAATAATAACAACGTTAATTGTGGTCCATTTTGATTTCGATGAGACCCTGTGGGCTGAACCACATTTGCAATTTCGACGTTCAGAGTTAGATATGTATCTATGGCCTTGCGATGTTCAGTCTTCCACTGCCATCTGGTAGTGGAAGCCGGAACTCTACTTGGGTGCATTTTTCGCCTATGATGCTCAAGAGATCTTTTACATACTGAGTCGTATGTGGATTTTCTCACCCAAAAAATTACGTCGACCTGGACCAGGTTTGAACCTAAGCATTCGAACTTGATAAATGCGATAACCACTCAGCCATCGGCACCATGTAAATGAATTTCAATAGCACGCTACATTTCCCATTTACAAATAATAGAATAAAAAGAAAAAAAGGGTTACAGTTTTTCATTTTCTTTGGGGCATGGTAGAGACCTCATTGACTCACTTATGATGTACATTTTTGTTCTGATGCGTCAAAATGATTGATTGTAAACACCATGTGACGGTACTGCTGCACTACATTGTTCATGTACAAACTATTGGAGAGCGGGTGCAAGAATGCCTTCCTCACCTCCGCTTTGAAAGAATCGGTTTCTTGAGGCCAGATTTTTTAAGTTGTATGAAAAAATCGGTTGCACATTGCAAAAGCATTTACTAAAAAGTAGTTTTTTCTGACTTCGTTAAATTTTCTTGTATTTGTATACAGGAAAATATGCAATGAAAATGACGTCAAACACAACCCGGGTACACAATTAATAAAAAAGGTGGATTTCTCTGTGAAAGTTACCTCTGATGGGTGGACCAGTTCCCCAGATGCTCGACCAGTTTGGGAGTATCACTGGTGAATGTATGGCAGTGACCAGACGAAGAGAAGCGTCCTTTGGACGATGCGGTGCATGAAGAGATCTCATGGTGCGCCGAACGCTGCTCCAACCGGGAGGCACAGGACGGATCTCTGGCTTCTGAAAACAGAAAGCTCTTATACATTCGTATACAAATATGCAGATCACTTATATTAATTTATATTATACTAGCAAAACTACCCGACATTGCTCGGGATTTGAAACAAACAAAAATTTAAATCATTACTGGACATTCCGGTTTTAAAACATCTGACAAGTCTGGAATATTTTAGCTCATTTTGCCAGGAGTTACCCGTGGTACTTATATTATATTCTAAATTGATATGTTAGTTCCCATATTTTTCTACTTCATAATATTGAATTTTTCCTTTTATTAAAAAAATATATACGACGAAGAAAACCAACAAAAATACTCCGGGTTTTCAGAATTCTACGCTTGTATGCATGGAATTGCGAATTATTTCAAAATCCAGGAAGAGGGAAGCTAAATAAAGACATAGTTAAGACTTCTGAAATCTTTTGTTGCCATACGAACGCTAGGGAACAAATACTCGTTTCAAAGAGTATACAATAAACAGAGATTTTCAAACCGATCGAGCCTCTACGCAACAACGAATGGAATTTACGAGTGAGTGAAATGCAAGAATGGATTCGTACGAAAGACTTCGGAATGAAAACCACGAAAACGTGAAAACGAAAATCCCACTATAGACTTGGAAATGAAGTAAGCAAAAGCTCGAAAAGGAATGAAAATGGGGGGAGAAAATGTTTTGTTTTTTTTAAATCTCAATTTGACAGTGCACTTCCCATAGTTGAAGTATGCAAATTTTGATCATGCTCGGATTAAAACTGTAGTTTTGTCATACACTTATACTCCGCCCGGGACACACTTCTTTGTATAGAGAGATGTTCAGATGCTTGTATGATCTGAATTACATGATCGTCTTGTATGAATTACAATGATCGTCTTGACGAAAAGGGTTATCACTGGCATTAACTATTTGATACGATCACCCTCTCATCAGATAAAAGTTTATTTTTAAGATTCCTCTGGACTATACCTTTTGGTTTTCAAAGTGTGTATTTATTCTGGGTGATATTACCTGGGAAAACAAGTGATCATAGATGTGTGGAGCTTTTGGTAAATTACTGCTTTGATCGAAGGGGTGTTAACCACCACATCACCCGTTCGCCTTCCACAACTGCACACTACGTCCACCCAGACCTAGGAAGCAGAAGTCTTGTTCGATTCCCAGCTCGTCGGCATTTTTACCTGACTGAAACTTCTACACTTCTAAGACACGGACATGCATTCCTACGAAATGTTTACACAGTTTATCCTGGGCCGATCAAGGTGAATGCAAAAACATACGAACTAATAACTGTGATTTTTAATGTTTTATATGATAGCAAATCTATTTTGAAATATTGTTCTCATTTTTCTGAAAAGTATTCTGACACTTTGATTGATTTATTGGAATGCGAAGTAGGGTTCTCCACAAATCACATAAACAACCCTCGCAATTGGTTCCGTTCTCAACGCATCCAAAGTCATGAAGGATGCCTATGAAAATGAGTAACATTGGGAATACAAAAAAAAAAAAAAAATTGGGCCACTTCTTGCGATATGCTCTGAAATCTCAGTTAATACAATGTCCTTACCTGTACATCACGTGGGTTCGGTCTCTGGAGAAGGATGTTCAGTCCTGCACAAGACGAGGCATGCATCCTCCATGCAATAAAAGCTGCATGGCTATTTCTTTTCTTCCACACCAGGTGAAGAATTTTCTCAGGATCTATTTCACCTCTGGCATCAAATCACAAAGCATGAAATAACGCTTTTGTTAAGAGCATACTTTTACTTTTTAATCTGAATGAGATTCTGCTCGCATGAAAATATTCTCATTTCCACTTTTCTAATAAGGAGTTATCATATAAATTTTCAGTGATATTACAGGGGTACACAAGGCATTAAAATGTTTTTTGTTTTTCAGTATAATTCTAAGTTGGTGTCATATCAAATATTTCCACAGGAAGAAATACATAATATCCAACCTTTTATTCTTAAATTATTTGAAAACATCTATTTCATTTAAAAGTAATGGTGCAATGGTTTGAATTTAATTAAAAACTGATTGCTTCCTCGAATATTTTTAACTAGCGTTGTCTAAGTATTATCTAATTATTATGATAACCATCGTAAAATGAATGAATTTCTTTATTAATCCAGTTTTTTAAGTGCAAATATACTAATTACAGATTTTTATTTCAACAAAATACTACCTTTAACTCACTCTACATATTTCTTGGATAATACATCCCGAGGAAATAATCCTGTTTGGGACGGTATGCAAATTTTGCCACAACAATCAATAGCGGATAGTGTGTGATCGACTTAAAAGTTGTCTCTCGTATTCTATAAGTAGCTGTGTCGCAGTGGGGCCAGAGAATTATCGTACAAGTCTTCCTAAATTATTTGGAGGCTATTGTCGTACATTTTGTTTCCAAGTATTAAATCATATATTCAGTTTTATTTACTAACGATTTAATAAACATTATTTGGATTTAATAAACATTACTGGGATGTCCTCGAAAAAGTTATTAGATTTTCTTTTTTATTGGGGTTTTAGGGCTCGCCAACGTCTATGACATTAGGAGCCCTTATTATTAGTTTTCCGTTCATGCTCTGTGTTACAAATAACTAAATGAATACAGTGGAATAATAGACAAACATTAGTCTGCTTGACATAAAACGAAAAAAACATTTATGTGTGCAAAATAATGTATGCACATGGCTCCAGTTCCAAGACTCATGATTGGTTTGAAATATGCTGCTAAGTGGATCATTGCTGTACAACTGCATTTTTATAATTATAATAATAAATGTATTGTCAAGAAACAGTACAGACTGCGTATGACCACGTGGAGGACAATAAACTAATTTACTCTCCTATATATAAACTAGTTTTTCATTCCTCATTATCTCATTCATATCTCATCAACCCACTCTACTTATGACACTTCTTTAAATTGATTCAATAGAGATAAAATACATAGAAATATTTGGGAGGTATAGAAAGAAAGAAAAAATGGTTACTCGGTCACTTGNATATATATATAATATATGGTCCTAGTATCAATAAATCTGTTACTAACTGCTTCTACTAACACCTCCACATGGGCAAAGTTGTTGTAAACCCAACAAACCGACTCACTAACAATAGCTCCTACCTCCCATCCTCCTTCAATGGCACACTATATTTCCTATTTATAAATACTACAATAAATAACTACTGAATTAGCATCAGTGCTCAGTGGAATGCTGGTCACATCTCTTCTTTCTGCGGAGGCCAAGAAAAAAACCCATTAGGCACCTTCAGGGTGTCTTGTGGCCTAGTCTGACTTCACTTTGACAATAAATAAAAAATATTTACCATTCAAAGAAAATATGGTCTACTATGTCAACAGCACATTATGACACTGTCGGTAATATTTTCCTTGGTTATTTATGTTTAAAACTGTCGTGCTAAATTTATTTATCTATCAGCTACTATTTTCATTCGATGAGTCCAAATACAAAATTAAAATACAAAGCCTAAGAACATTTATAAAAATTTTCCTGTATCATCTGATCTTCGTGTACCTAGTATCTATTACCTCTTCAATTATTCGATTTCAGCAGTAGGTATAATAGTGCCACGAAGAATAACTTCATAGTTTATGTTCAACAAAACGAGTTGTGATTAATTTCAATACTTATCTAAACACCAAAATGTAAATTGAGTGTTGAACTAGTAAATTAAGAATATTAATGTTATCATTATATTTTGGATTTTAAATCTAATCGAATGATGCAGCGGAGATGTATACAGCGAGAGTTACTCCACAAGAACAACTGAGCGAATAGTGAACTTCACGGTAGTTTAATCGGTAGGTAGAATGGTACGGAAGGACCGTGAAGCAGGATTGTTTCTTGCCAGAGATTATGAATATTTTCTCGAGTATTAGTTAAAAACATCTTGTGGTAAATCGACTAAATTCTTACCTCCTGAAATTATTAGGCTGTGGAACCTTGTTACTTCTCAATTCTAAATTCAACGCAGGTTCGCGTGAATACAGAAGAACAGGAGCCTCAGGATGCCATACTCTATCAGTGCCGAAGTCTTCAGGCTGCATATCATTTGTGACCTCCACGAAAATGTCCTCCACAGTAATCCCAGGCCTACAGAAAAACTTTGAATTGAGGTGAATATAATTTAGTGTCATAATTGAAAAAATTGAAATCAGTAAATATTTCGTAATGAGAAAAGTTTTCAATTTTTTTCAAGCAATAATTTTTCCAAAGAAACACATATCTTTCAAATATTTATATAACCTTTAAATATCTGAAACCAATTCGTATTCAGTTGTCTCTTATTATTAACTACAAAATATTACTCTTCTGTATTTGAATATAAATTTGTATATTTATTACTATTATTATTAAGGTCATTTTTACCTTAATTATACTGTATCTTAATTGTAAACGAATGAAAATCACAAGTTGTCGAAAGCCGCTTTGGCAAATAAATATTCTTCTGTTGACAATAACTTTGTTTCTATTTCAAGTTAAAACCGAATACACTATTCTACTTCCTGTTAAGTCAATGCCTCCATCGTAGTCTCAATAATACGAGCGTCACCTCCCGTCACTTACCAGGGACAGAAGCACTTCTCTCGTTGAGGACACGGTGGATCTGGCGCAGCGACGCGCGGTTGGAGCAGCACTAGAGGCGCCGTTGCGAGCCTATGAGCTGCAGAGGCGGCTGCGTCTCTTGGCGCTACGAGCAATCGCGTGTGAGCTGCTCGGGTCCAACTGCTCACCTCCAGCGTCAACCGAGCACAGGCCGCTGCACCAGACACTTCTTGCGTTGCGCATCTCACCACGTCACGCAAGCCTCTACCTGAGTATGTAAAACGTTCAATCCCTCGTTTCTGCCCATTCCGACTCGGGTTTTTCTCGGGTGTTATTTTGTGGTTTTTGATCGGAATTCTATGAGCGACGCATAGCGTGGAAATCTCGGACCGCACAAACGTATTGAGCCTCAAAGATTCGAGACAACAGCATGTGATGTCCGAGCATTTACTGCCATTTTATGGGAGCGGACGGGCAACCCCCATGGCCTTGAGCAATAACAGATCGTCGGCTCACGGGATGCGAGAAGAGATAAATTTCTGACAAGGCACCCTTTGCCAACCAATGCTAAAAACGGGCTTCAGATAATGGAAGATAAATATAACGGAAGTTAATCAAAAGGAAAATGGATTTAGAAATTAACTTAAAAGTTAAAAATTTAAACAAAATGCTTTTCTGCCCAGCTATGATCATAACCACTGCACACTGATGGGTTTATAAATAGGATATTAAAATACGATTATAACATCAGAGATTCTTGATCAGAATTTTCCATAAGTCGTACTGATTTGAGCATGTAATTTGTTATAATATTTTAGCCCTGCAGTTGGTTAATGACCAAAACGTTGGCTATGATTAGGATGTTCTTTGCCATTATGTTTCACAGTATAAATAATTCTCGCGTATAGGCAAAAAAAAATATTGACTAGGTCATTTTTGTTCATCACGAGTGTTAAAATGGTGGTTGATGTCGTCTGTTGCTGATGGAGGTGTAATTGCTGATGAAGAAATCATGGAACTTGATTGAGGCTCAACTAAGCCCTAATGAAGATAGCATTCGCTGTCAAAACGTCGGCCTAATCAATATCTTTTTTGCCTAAACGCGAGAATTATTTCTATCTTCAAACGTTGGCAAGTTAGTGAATCGTTTCATTGATACCAATTCGTCAAGAATGTTCGCAAATCGTTACAATTGGTCATGAACAGGATGTTTCTTACCTGCACGATCTCCATGTTCATCTGCCTCCTCATATCCACGTGCTTCTGCCGCCAACGCGCACACCCACGCAGCCACTAACAGCGTCCCCGCCGCCTCCACCACCTCCCTCGCCTTCCAGGCAGAGCGCATGCCGCCCAGATGAGATGCAGCGACCTACAATTTAAGATGCCACTGCTACACGCTCGCGCGACAGTAGACAGTAAGGTAGTATTTTATGAGGCGACCTCGCGATAGATTTTGAATGTCATTATTTTGAAATAATAAAAGAATCAACTAATACCTTTCGTATTAAAATTTGATTCGTCTAATAAAAATGTTACGATCCTGGACTAATTTTGCTCTTATTACACGAGCTATAATTATAAGTTTCAATCGGCTATCACGTTAACTTATGGTGGAATTTTGCCGAGACTTGATGTATAAAGGTATTTAAATGTCAGGAAACGAATGCCATAAGTGTCAATCTTGTAAAAATTAGTTTTGCAAAATTATATTTGAGAAACCGTTCTCACTTTACATTTGGAGTTTTGGCAGTCTTACAACGGACGCTGCATTATTCCCGGCTTCTCTTCGCTCGTCCTTCACTGGGCATAATTTCCGTCAACATCAAATAAAGCAGCTTCCGAGATTGAGGAGGTCGGTGACCCCCTCAAACAATTTTCAATGTCACGGGTGGGCGGCAGCCACCCATTTCGAAGATTTCGACCGGTGCTTGAAGTAAAAGCCACCAACTTGATCTTCGAAAATCACAATGTTTAAAACTGCGAGTTGGCCCATGGGTACCCTACCGTTGACAGTCAGGAGTATGACGTCACGGAAGAATAGCTAGCGTTGTAATCCCTGCGCAGATTGTTACTGTTTCATCTGTGCTTGGAGGTCTATTATATGCTTGTTGTGTCCTTGCGCTTTCAATTTTTCATTTGTGCAGGGTAGAAGATATCCTAATCAAATAATATATAAGTATACATTCATTAAAAGTGAAATTGCAAATTCCTATATTAATTAAATGCGAACGTTTCTCAGTCCCCTAATACTATTTGATTAAGAAAGAAATAAAAATGGTTCAAATCTAACAAGATACTAATTTCTTATTGCCCATGGGAATTTTGACAAATATATTCGGAAGATCGGGAAGGAAGTAGAGATGGATCATTAGTGTAGCAGGCAGAAGATAACTATGCGCTCTGCAAATGTAATTTTTATGGGTAATAGCGAGCTAAATTTCTTGAAGACTACAGACATGTTAACATTTTTAATGAAGAAAAAGAGAAATTATTGAAAATGAATTGAAATTGAAATTCCGATAATGTGATAAAAGTTGGAACTCTAGAAGATGCCTCGATAATGAAATAGAACAGGATATAGTTAAGAAATGGAAATTAAAAAATTCAATGTAAGAGTACTCTGTAATGAAGTTTTTAAGGCAGGGTCCAATCAAAGATATAATCTGAAATCAAAGCGAAATGAAAAAATGGGCTAATACTTGAATGGAACAATTTTGAAGTTTCATGAATTTTTATGGATAGAGCCTCAGAAGGGACGGATTTTAAATAAATTCCCATGAAGTTTATAGAGGTATCAATATAAAGAACTAACACTCGTGTCACAAATTTAATACAGAAAATCAGTACGAATTTTGCCTTCACTTTGCGGACATTTCAGAAAGTTATTCTATGAAAACAGTCGCAAAGCTAGAGAACTAATAAAACTAGAGACCATTTGTTCAAATATCGTGTTTCAATTGAAATGGAACTATTAATGATTCGCAGTTTTTGATATTTCCATGAATCAATGTTATACCTATTTGTAGTACAATCAAAATTGATTTAAAAAATTAATATTAGCTATATAATATACATTACAATATAAATAACATTAATATATTTCATGTCCCATTCCCGTTTCTCGACATTCCGCAACATCAACTTTAGTTTATTTTCTCTTTCTTTTTATCTTTTATTTCTCTATCTGTTCATCTCCTCTTTTTCCCAGTTTTTCTCAGACGCCAGAGACAAGCTTCATGCCCGTCCCTAACGCCGAGGAGGTTGGCGTTACTTCTACTATATATTTCTTTAGTCCTTTGATTTATTGATTCCTTCAATGCACTCCTCGTTCCGATACGTCTATTAAACATTTCCAAATCACTCGGACTTGTCTATTTCAGCACGCAGCGAAAGGAAAGTAACGAGTTGTAGCCTATGGGCGAATGCCTGTTGCAGGGGGGGTTGCCTGGAGACGTTTTAACCCACGCCAGACGGTAAACCACGGCACCCTTACAAAGGCTGCTCCTTTCAGCCAAATGTTAAAGATCAAACCGTATGCCCGACACAGTTGGCATGTCAATTACTGCCGGTTCTACGAATCGCTGTTGCAGGCGTTAGATCCTGACGTTAACCTCTAATTCTGCTGACACGAGTAAAACGTCCACATCACTACAGCGAGATGAAGAGTCGACAACCTCGCAGTGCTGACATTGGCTCTTCAACTTTCACGTGGTCTTCGTAGCTTCATAAAGGGCGATGTGCTTGCCGAGCGCCTGGCAAGCTCATACCACCGTAAGATGATACTGCCACTGTCACGCACAGTGGTCCGGATTTTCGAAAGTGCCTATTTTACTCCGTAACACATTGTTTTCAATATAAAATTGAATGCTGATTAACATTTGTCTCGCGCAATTTTTCGTAATGAGTTCTTCGCACCTAAAAAAATAATAATAAAAAAAATGTTTGGGAAAAATCGATTATATTTTATTTTTTCTCCCTCTAGTATCAAAGTGTAGCAGTCAAACCTTATATGCAGGCGTGCATCTTAACATGAGGACATAACTTCTTGCGTTGTTGCCTACAATGCTTGAAGGTTTAAAATTTGTGTTGAATTTTTACCAGTTTTTGAACTGAAATTAATTTAGAATATAATATTTTAGTACAATAAAAATAAAAGCATACATTTCGTGCGTATATTATTTCATTTTAATTTGATGAGATTTAATTTAAGAATTTGTTGTCTATTTTTACTCATTTTTTAAATATTTTTAAGTGCGAAGGACTTTTTTTTAAAAAAAGAGTACATAACAAATGTTAATAAGAATTCAATTTTGTATCGAAAATAATTTTTTACTGACCGAAATTGACACTTTTGATCCTAAGTACACATTTTTGAAAATTCGGACCACTGTGCGCCGTCATGGCTTTCATAGTCTTGTGAATGTCATTCCTCGAAAATGACCCGCACTTCTAGCATAGTAACGCCCTCTGTAGATACGATTTCATCACCTTACGATCCCTAACATTTATGGAGCATGTTCAATTAGAGTCGTCCAGGTGTGGAGAAGTGTTACGAAGAGATGGGTAATTAATTATCTTGAGAGAGGCATTCGTCGCAGATCGTCTGGAAACTCGAGTAGACCATTAGAGAAAAGCCATAGACTTCACTTTGTTTCCCACTTATTATTACTGCATTTCCCATTTCTACGGCCTAATTGATCGTCTGTCTAATAAGTACATTATCCACTAAATGAGGAGCAAGGTAAAGTATTAATCACTGTAGCATACAGAGCAACTCTAAGATTTTTATACTTGTATAATTTTGGTGTATGGAGCAATTTTGTCTACGGTAGGTGCTTCTTATTACCTCCATTAAGAAGTTCTAGATTGAAACCATTGAAATCTCTAAAGTACTCGTCCCTTGGAATATTAAAGTTATAACAGATAAACTTGTTCCCAAACGGGAGAATATTCATTACTAATAACTTCGAAGTCTCTTCCCTAAGTTTCAAACAGCGTATTAATGTCTTAATTATAGGGGGGGGTTCCATTCTGAATTGGTACAGTAAATTGCACCGTTCTAGATCTGATCCGAGAACTGATAATGTTATTTTACTTTCGGTTTTGGTTCTGAAATGTACAAAATGTGTCGAATTCGGACGTTAATTGACATTCGTATTGTTCTACGAAAATTAACGACATTTAAATGTCACAGATAGATTCCGAATTTCCAATAATTCGAACAGATTTGGAGAATTTTATGTATTCTTGTGACGCATACGTTGTTTTTAAACTCTTCTTACTTTTACAGTGTAAGACAGCGACTAAGACCTGTAGGGCTCTGAGATTGCCCTGGAGAAAGCCACAGCAAGATGACCGAAGCGTTGGTAGTTATGTCTACGGAGATGCGGCTTGTCCCAGACAAACAAGTTTATACTGACTCCGGAGGTGGAAGCCTTCGTTTTTATATATTATTTATAGTTCTTTAACGTAACTTGCATATCGTGGCGTAGTGCCTCTGGTGATGCTGGCTCAGACCTCGTCTGATCCAAGTAGAATTCGCGGTGGTGGACGAAGGTGGGGTTCGCGGCAGTTTCTTTCGGGGTACTCCCGTTTCCCCTGCCTATCATTCCAACATTCACCCATCATCCGCCTCGGGGAGGTGCATGAGGAAGGGCATCCGACACTCTAGTAATTTCCCCTCCTTATCAAAAAAAGGCATCATATCATCTCCGACCCCTACAGACAAGAGTTCATAAATTAACTTGCATACAATGTTTACAATAGTTGTATAGGTTTGCTTACGTTTACATGTCATGTTTTTTTCCTGTCATACGTCCTTGTTTACTTAACTCCTGATCTACGGGTCCAATCATCCGCATAACCGAATTGGCCCGATTCCCAATTCGGATAATTGGCTTTGCACTGTATTATTGGTAGTAGTATATCTTTGTTCTATATCTATTTTATGGTTCTATTTTGGAGAAAGGCTTCGAAGGAAATGCACGTGTTTCAAATTTCTGTCAAAATATTACTAAACGAATAATTGTGATATATTTATTTAAATGCCGTACTTATTAGAAAATGTGTGAAAATAACTATCGAAAGTAAAATAATATTGAACATAAAAATACAGTAATAAACAATGTTAACAATTTTGACACTTGTATTATACAAAGAGTTATGTTAATGGCTATTAATGAGTTGATTATGGTTACAGTTTTCAAATATTGATAGTGGGAAATACCCGCAAAAACATTCACCTGTTTACATGGTGTTCACTATGACACGGGTTCAGCTATGAATGAAAATGCTACCAGCTTGAAAAAGGAAAATGCAACGTTGCTGCGAAAAATGTGTGAAATATCATGTACGTTTTATGTGGATATTATAATAAAATTAATGTTTCAATACAATTGACATGTCTTATTATCTAATAAAATTTATAAAAATATTTTCATTACACACTGGCGTAGTTTAAATTTTAATATTTTTTCTTATGCAAGTTACAATCCACGCACAGTCATATTGCAAGTTAAATAATTTGAATCATTTTTCGTAATTTACACTAATTTAAAATATTTAAATATACTTCTCAATTTAATTTGAAACATTTTACAATGGTGATTGTTTAATCGATTATAATGTTCCATAATATAAAATTAAGTATTCCATGTACAATTAGCTTTGACAAGATCAAACATCAAATGACATTACTCTTACCGTTTTATTGCAAATTGCTTACTAAGTAAATTCTGCCCGCTAATCCGTCTTCACCCACAATACTCAAACCACACTGAATTATATCTTAACGTTGATAATTCTTACGACTCGCACACCGTGCAATTGTTGTATGTCGCGTGCGGTCTTCGCTTTATATCTTACTCTTAAATAAACACAAAACGTGTTGCGACACGCCCATTGCCTGCGACGAAAACACGACGACTCAGACAAATAGTGTTATGACGTGTAATGCATCTCTCTTATTTGCATTCCGCCGCCCAACTTCATGGGATCGATGGCTCTCGAGATCTTTTAGATTTTCCGCTCACTACCCACAACCATTACTTTCTCATCATTCAAATCACTACGTTTATACGTCGATACACTGTGTTTGCAGAAGGGAAAGAATCATGTCATCATAAAAAAATCGTTTTCAAGGATCGTCGATGTTGTTTGATGAACATTTCTCGTTGATGTATATTTGTTTTGAGAAATTTAGAACTTACGAGCGCTTCAAGAAAATAAAAATTGTAGGGTTGAGGGAGGGAGGAAGGTTTAGAATAGGGTTGAACACATGACATTTTTAAACCAATACTTCTGGAGCTTTCATTAGTTTTGAAAATATAAAACTCCTTCTAGTTAAGGAAAGAAAGTAAAAACGCATCATCTTCAATACGTGTTTATATGTCTAGTTATTAAACTCTTTATTGTCGACTCAGATATTTACGATGGATTCCATCTACAAATAACGCATGCTTCGACTTTTTCACAAAAAAATTACATTTCTTCTTTTATTTATTCGTTTATTCTTTATAATTTGTTTTGTTTATTTCATCTAAGATTCAGAACGAACACGCGAAGGAAAGCAACAATGAACGAATTCCCCTGCATCCATTTGAGGGTGATACAGAGTGTACAGAGTAGAGCCCCTCGTAAGCGGTTTGGTCTTGACCGAAACCCTGACGGGTTACCTGTGTGGCCGGTTAATCCAAATTTGCCTTGAAAAGTTGATATTCGTTTTAAGAGAGTCTACAATTTCGTCAGCTTATCACGAATAAATAAGCAAATGCGGCGACGTTGCTGCTCGTTTTAATATACTGTCTGTACATACATGTTACGCTCAAAACCCGAATTCGACCATTGGACGAAAAAAAAACGACCAAAACTAGTTTCGGAAGTGGCGTTTTTGCCTGAACGATTTTTGAGTATTTTCAAAGAGCTCAATACTAGTTCTGGCAAAAGAAAATCGTCCGAAACTAGTTTTGTCCTCGACAATAATGAAACTTTTTATACTCCAAGTCAATTCTTTTAGTATTTAGTACGGTTCAAATGTTATTTTCGTATAAGAGGAATAACGGAAAATGGTAATTACCCGCTTTTGATGTGTACCTTCCCACGACAGATACACACCCATTGAGTAGGGGGTGAGAAGGGGACGAAATGTAACAATTATCGATAATGGCCGATAGTTTTGAGATCCCAGTTTTAGGGGCATCTGAAACCAGTAATGATATTTCCGATGACACCAAATTCCACGATCAGTCACTATATACTCCTAGTATCTTTTGGGAAGGGAATACAATGTAAAAGTTTAAATACTGAGGATTTTTGTCAGAAACTTTTAAGCTGTATTAGTATTTATGACACTTGACCCCTTTGATTTTTTAATTAATACTTCATATTTTAAAACTATTTATGGTTATGCACCTTCTAAGCTCTTGCACTTACAGAATATTTATATACTTAGTGACAAAGGAAGGATATTTTTTATAGTTTTACTATTTTTTCATTTTCAATTTTTATTTATTTAGCACAGTAATTTGTAAATTGAAACATGTTTTAGAGAAAGTTCTTTTACGTTTATTTTATTGAAAGATTATATTGTATTGTATTTTACTCGATGTACCGAGTCAGAAACTTATCGGTATCCCGAGAATCAAAATTCATCTCGGCAACTCCGACAAACATGGATTCGACACAAGTATCGATCGTTTCCGACTTATTTTTGCTCGTCACGATCTTTCCAACGCCACCTAGAGTGGTGCCAAACATACTGTTGGGTTGGAACTTCAACATAACAGCATTGGTAGTATAATTTTTCATCTAGAAACATTGAAAATTACAGTAAAAACGCAAATGAATCATATTCATTTTTGTATCATGCCACCCTCCTTCCACCCCTCTCTCACTGACTTAGGTGTGGACGGGATGCCATTTCTCATGGGAGTTGAATTTAGACTTACACGATATCAGGATGTCACCATTCAACTCAGCGACGTTGAAAACTGTGGATTCTTTCTCTGAAATATCATTTTCGATAATTTCCCAAGGGGGGGAACTGTGTTATAGGGGTTGTTCGTGATCTCAAACGTTCCCGAGAATGTCACTCTCCTTCACAGTGGCCTTGAAAGCGACGGTGTCGTAACTAATATTAAACATTTTCGACAGACGTGTCACGCTGTTCTCCACCCTCCTAATTAAAATAATTCGTCTCAGCAACTCCGAATATTATAAACTCGACATTTCCATCGATCATTTTAGATAAATTTTACGTCATTCCCACCTTCCCCTTTCATTTTAACAATTCATCTCTGCAACCTCGGAGACGATGTATTTGACTCTAGTACAGGTCATTTCACATTATTTTTACTTACTTCCCTTCTGACCCTCAGCTCCAAGGGTACCGTACCTCCATGCTATTTAAACAGCATTGACTGATCAATTCTTCACATCAGTAACCCTGAAAACTATTTGTTTGATGCAAATCGTTCCTTTTCAATAATTTTTTCGTTTAATGTCGTTTCCATTCCCTCTAGGGGATAAAGGAGTTTGTCATTTCCATGGGGACTGAATTATGACTTAAACGATATCAGGGGTGACACTTTTCCTCTCAGTGACGCCAGAAACTGTGAATTTCTCATTTTCGCTAATTTTTATACGACATATCCTTCCATAGGGTTGATTGGGTCAACGGGGAGTTATCGTGGACTTACGCGGAATCGGGGATGTCACGATTCATTTCAGTGACCCCGAAAGTAATGTATTCAACACCAATATCGGTCGTTTCCGCTTATTTTTAAACTTCCTTCTCTTCCCACCCCATTCACACGGGATGTTATGAGTGTCCACCTACCCACTGAAGCTAAATTTTAACTTGTACTATATCAGAATATCATTATTAAACTCTGCGATGTCGAAAGTTGAGAATTGGTCACTTCCATATCATTTTCTATAACTTTAAAATAGCATTCCCTTCCGTAGGGATTCATAAGTGTTGATCGTGGATGTGAGTGTCACCGGGAATTTTAGTACAAGTTTTAGCGGCCCCGATAACTATGATATCAACACTAATAGTTGTCATTTCCGATTATTTTTATATTTTCTCCCATTCACCCCCTAGACGATCCGTTCGTAGGGGATGATCGTAGATTTGAGCGGCATGAGAAATGTTACTCTTCACTTCAGCATCATCAAAACTGTAGTCTTTACAATACACGGTTGTTTCCGATTATTTTTACATATAAATCTCTTCCCACCCCTCTATTAGGGTACAAGTAATGTGTTACCAACACAATGTTTATTGCCAGATTGTGAGTCATCGCTGTAGCAAGTTTCGTTAAAATTGCTTCAGACAGTCGAGAGTTATTGCGCCATACATATATCCAATGTTATATATGTGGATAGATAAAAATTGCGGAAGAAATTAATTTATAGACTTATATTATTGTGTTTTAGTAATGTTTCACCTTAGTTCATAAAAAGGCTAATTTTAAAATCGTAGACATATACAATAGCTATGTAAATTTTCCATCAATCTGAGTATTACAAACACCACACAGTGGAAATGAGACACTTTTATAAATGTCTCATGTTAACCACAGTAAATACTCTAGAAATTATATACGCTTAAAGTACACGAAACTTCATTGTTGCGAAAATGCTCAAAACTAGTTCTGTCCTTCAAAACGCTCAAAGCTAGTTCTGGCAAAAACGCTTCTGCCAAAACTAGTTTTGGTCGTTTTTTTTCGTCGAATGGCCGAATTCGGGTTTTGTGAGTAACACAAATGAACACGAAAAAAATAAGCATGACGAACTTTTGCTTTCCAGTTACACGGTGTAAGGAAAGCATATTGTAATCGAACGAATTTTTTTAAATATCTCTTCGGACCTTTGCGAATCGACTCGAGGAAAGACTATTTTCAAATTTTGGCGATAATATCCAATGTCGTATGTGTGTTAAGAATTTTGTTCCCCCGATAACTCGGGAACGAACTGATGTATCAAAATTCAAAATAAAATAAATTTATTGTCAGAAAAGCAGTAGAAACTGCGTATGACCACGTGGAGGACAATAAACTAATTTACTCTCCGGAAGCAAGCAAGGGACCATCCCATCAATTCCGATGAAGCGCCCTAAGGCAGAGGCGGATTCAAATTTTTTTTGCATAAGTTCCTAGATAAGATAAAAAGTTAGCTACGAGTTATAATACTAATAGAATGTCAATATATTTGTAATTTAACACAAAAAATTTATTTCACATGAACAAATTATTATCGGACTACAGATTATTCTGAGTATAGTGTTTACAAATCATAAGAATTGAAATAACACAATTCACGATTTCTTATTTTAACTAAATACTATTGTCGTATACATTTCTGCAAAGGAATGTTTGAGTCGTCGAATCGTCAAGCAAATTACAAATTAAATTAAAATTCGAAACCAAACTTGAGATTTGACTTAGGCTTCCATTTTCAATGCATTCAATTTCTGGATAGTTCATTCCGACATCATTTACAAACCGCGCTCCTCTTCCCGTTTCTTAATGTTCAAAATATTGGAAATATGCAGAGAAGCATTTTGCTTAATTCTGCGTACAGATTGCTAAACCGCAATCCTGCATGTCGCACCGCACTGAATCTCGAAAACGATGCGACGTTCAGAAAAGCGATTGATCTTTTAAATATGTTTTGAGTTTGATAATGAATGATTTCCAGATTTTTTATTTCTTTGCGAACGATTCTTGAGGCGAACACCCCACCAATATTCATGATGACTTTCAATTTTGGGAATTTCGAGTCATCTCTCTTCTCTTTAATTTACGAAAATGTAATATTTTAGGCCAAGTAAGTTTCCTCGTTTAACGAGACAGACACTAAAAATACTCTTATAGTAAGAACTTACCGTCGCAATAACTTGTTCCAAGACACGATGTATTCGGTCATCTTATTCAGGTCATTCGAAAATGTCAGTAACTAATTTCACAAAATCAGCAAACGATATACTTAAATTAACTGTTAAAAGTTTTCTACGGCATCATTTCTTCCTCGAATGTTAAATAATGTTTTGATTATTTATATTTTATTTGAAAGGACGTTTCCACAAAAATCAGTTTTAATTCGCCCATTAAACAATAAGAGCATTTAAATGGCATTTCCAAGTTGTCATTATATGTCTCATGTCATTATTATGACTCCTTGTAAACGCCGTTTAATTTGTTTCACTTTGATGGAATTGTCCACACCTCCCCATTACCATGTACATTAAACAGTATTTATAATGCAATTTTTTAATTTATCAGCTAACACTTTATCGTTCCAAATGAGAGAGATACATAATTTATATGGGTATTTTCAGTAGTGATGTCACGGGAAAAATATCTGTCAAATGGAATTAAAATTTATTAAAATTTGAGATAGTTTAAATATATAAGACGAACGTATGAAGATGATGCAAGATATGCAAGGAACATATCTTGTAATTCTTATTTTTTCCATTCAATTTTACAGTACACCATCACATTAATGACTTCAATATTTTTACTTATTCTTCGTAACTTATTTTTACTAATTTTATTTACCCAATTTTTGAGTCTATAGCGATTAGGAGAAATCATTGGAATTTCATAATATCGAGTATTTTACGGTTGTATATAAAATCGTATTCATCATATCCTAATATTTTTTTAATATTTATTAAGTACATTACAACATTTATTTTCTTTATTGTTAAAAATATGTCGTGAACCATCTCCAAAAACATCATAACTGAAGCGCAAAAAATACCCGACTCTGCCGAATTTGATGCAAGTACTGATAACACGACCCAAGCGTCAGATGTGTCCGACCATTTCAACGAGTCTAATATTGGGACTGTCAAAGTTGTGTTTTCACTGCAACGTACGTATAGATTCAGAGACTAGTTTTCTATCGCTAAAATCAATGCAAAATATTGCAAATCTTGTAATCGCGATTATATCAATAAATCATAAAAATGGAAATCATTACAATTTTTAGACAGGAGTGGTGAAAAAGGACAATTAAATGAGATACAAAATGACCTGGGATATATGAGAAAGAAATTTCGAGGCATTAAATATTGTATAGAGAGAAGAAAACGACAAACAATCGTACTCGCTAAAATACATTTGAGCTCCCCGCTTTTACCGCGAGATCAGCGTATTACGTCTTTACGCAAGGCAGTGCCAAGTATTGCTGATAGATAGCGCAGCAAACATAGTCTCTCGAACACTCTTGAAGGTCATGACGTTCAATGCATTTGTCGTCTCTTGAAGTGTGCTAGAAGTTCGTAACTCTGCCTCGTGGAGCGCTAGATGTATCCCGTGCATTCCCTCCCTCCCGCGGCTAGATTTTTTGAAAATTTGCTTCAGGTTGCTATTGATTTTTGGGAACTATTGGGTCGTGTCTGGCATGCATGATGAAATTTGCACGCGGAACCATGGGTGTAGAATTGTAAATTTACTCGTAGCACGTTGAAGTGGGAAGTGAGAGTCTAGAGAGCGAGGAAAACTGAGGGAGGTTTAGTGCATTCTGTTGTGGAACGATTTGAGGTGAACCCACTCCACCACAACGCAAACTGTTAACTCTCTCCTTTCTAATGGATACTTTTTCAAGTGATATTTACTTATTGGTTTGGTATCCATTGAAATAAAAATCCTTCCACGGATGTAATTATTAATCCTCTTAATGGACACTTTTGATTATAACATTGTCGTATCAAAAACATCTTTTACTTTATTATTCATAAATATTTAGAATACTCCGGTTCTCGTCAAGAAAGGAACAAAGAATGAATAGAATATGAATTTTATTACACAAAAAAGTGCATAAATTACTGAATAACATACTATTTGTAAGAATTCGTTTGAAGAAATATTGCTTGGCCAAATACTACCACATAATATTTAATTTTACAAAAAAATACTTCAGCATTTAACGAGTGTAATTGCGCAAACATAATACAATGTGGAAGGTGCTACATAAAAGAATTTAGTGTATTGTTTATGAGGAAGTTAAATATAAATAATTTTCATTTTAAATAAAAATAGCAATGAATCCCATTTAATAAGCTTATAGGTTGTCATGCTTGAAAGTTTAATGGTACGGTAAAGAAAAATATAAAGTTGTAAAAGAAAACCATAAAAATGATGAAATTAACAAAAACTTATGAAAATTAAACTGACAGTGAAAATAATGACTCTGATGCCGGAGAGACTTGAGTGACAATGAATATTAACCTGTCTAGAGCAAAATAATGAAGTCAGAACTTTTATTAATTTATATGTTGAGGATAGACTAGATTTAAGATTCTCTTTAAATGAGTGATCGGAAATTGAGTTTCCAACAACAAGGGGCAGGTTATTTAAAAAATCGCTTCTTGAATTTTAAAAGTAGAGTTAAACATGCCATTTTTAATTGTTTCTGTGTTTATATCAAATTCTTTATCACGAAGTGAGTCTAGACGTCTCTTTAATGGCATCTGATCAGTTAATATTCGTGTGTATCATTTCGTACAACAGCGTAGTAGCAAGCAGTAAATTTCGATTTTGAGGTACTACCCAGGTAGATATGAACCTTGTAATTTGATACATAATTGTATCTTTTTAGACCACAATTGTAAAGGTTGTTTAAGCTCCTATTTCTATAAAACTGTATTCGTTACATATAATTATTTTATCGTTTCTGTAAATTATTTGACATGTTTAGTAAAAATTATTTTGTACAATTTTAGTTTAAAAAAAGTGAAATTACATATTTAATATAAATACATAAATTTAAAAAATGTTATTGTAGAAATGCTGTGAAAACTCGGGGTGGGTAGCATGGAGTCTGTTTGAAAAATCTTTTGACAACGCAATTTTCACTATTCGATATCAATATTTAGTATTGATTATTAAAATTTTTAGTATCATTTTTTTAAATTGAAATGTAATACCTTCAATTTATTTGTTGACAAAACAGCGGTTGAAATATAATTATGACAACTAGAATGAACTAATTTACTTTTCGGGGCAGGGCATCCCATCACTTCCGCTCAAAGTTCTTGCAGGAAAATCTGAGGAGGATTCGAGCCAGAGAGGGTTTTAAAGAAATAATAATTTTGCCAAGATCTAGTACAAAAAAGAGTTATCTTTTAAAATATGAGAAACCATAAAAATCATGCATTGAAATATCTTTTATTTAATCTATTATAATGAAAAGTACTATAGCGTAGCCGACATTACGAGTAAAAAGTGTTCGAACTCATCTTCAATAAACCTTTGCTGAACACACAATCATACTTATCACGTAATACGTACACCTGTAACCTGTAACCCTTTGGGCGAGAGGGGGCGAGTGGGGATACTTTTCTAAAAAAATTAACTCACTATCGGAATAAAAATAACATGTATCTTATATACATATTTCTTCTACCCTACACGTGGAGGAGATATGTGATAGCTTTCGGTCAGGTGAAACTGGCGACGAGCCGGGAATCGAACCCGGGACTCCTGCTTTGATCGCGGGGGTGTTAGCCACTATACCACCCGTACGCTTTCCACAATTGTACACCATTTCCGGAGTTTAGGTCCCGGGTTCAATTCCCGACTCGTCGCCATTCTCACCTGACCTAAAGTTATCACAACGTGTATCTTAGTTCGCACTTATATAGAAGCTGGTCCACATCAAAGATAAATGTTTGAAATTAATCTTATTTTATCCTTCGTTGACCGATAAGTTAACAAGAAAGACAGAGAAATGTCTGTGACTAAACTAGTAGCAGCCGGCTCGCGCGCGGATATATCGCATCGACAATGAAATGGACGAGTCTCTTTTTAGCGCACCGGGCGTTCAGTGGGAGAGTGCAGATTCAATACCGTAGCCGAAATGTACAGTTTTCAGATGGATTTGTCCCTCATCAGTAGACAAATGTAGCTTCTACAAACGTTTCACTTCAAATCTCTTGTTCACAAACATCCCACAATGTTTATGAGGGGATACGCTGATTCTTGACATAAATCTCGTCACATATTGAAATAAAGCATGCATAGATTAACTCAAATTTTGATTGGTTTTAATTATGTGGATTCATGATAAATTTTTGTTTTTTTAGGATTGGTCAAATTAAATACTTAAAAAGTCCCTCTTATGGACAACTCGTATGGAAGTGAGATATGTTTTTCGGAAAGGTGTCATTTCCGATCGCATAAGTACTTTAATAAATATAATAAAATAAGTAGACAGGTAACAGAATATCATGAAATCCAAAGAAGAGATAACTTAAGTTTTCACATTGCGTATTCATGGATGCAAAAATCAAGGTCTCGTAACAGGGATGAAAATGAATGTTTCATCTCTCCTGTTTCCTGTTTATGCCTTCTACTGCCTCAATACAAGAAAACAAATCGATAAAATCCTGATAAATTATCTCTCCGGGTTCGGTTATGATATGGTATTAGTCAATAATAATAAAGGACAATTTAATGATAATAATAATAAATAAATAAATTTATTGTCAAAAAACAGTACAAATTGTGTATGACCACTTGGAGGACAGCAAACTAATTTTACTCTCCGGAAGTAAACAAGGGACCATCCCATCAATTCCGATCAAGGGCCCTAAGGCAGAGGCGGATTCAAAAATTTCAGCAAAAATTCCTAGATAACATAAAAAGTTAGCTGCGAGTTATAATACTGATAAAATGTCAATATGTTTGTAATTTAACGCATAAAATGTACATGTACAAATTATTATCGAACTAGATTATTCTGAGTATAGTGTTTAAAAATCAAAAGAATTGAAATAACACTAAATTCTCGATGTATTATTACAATAATAATATAAGGACACTTTTAGAAATAGAACGAAGAACCTACACGAAGACTGAAATCGTATTCTTTAGGAGTTAAACTCTTTTTTGTGTGCTACAGATAAGAATTACCTAACAATGAATGTGCGAGATGATTTCTGGGATGAATGGTAGGGTTTAGCTTTATTGCTGCGTAACACTTGAGTTCTAAGGAGTACCATGTACGGGACACTTTTTAACCTTGACGTTTCTCACTGTAAGTCATGTACCCAATCGCTCAGTGACACTCCGGATCAATGAGGAACGTTCGGTTAAGTTACAATTTGCCAACATATTTTCGAAAAGCAACAAAAACATTTCTTTAGGAGTGGACTGGAGCTAGTGTTACGCAATTGTTGTGGAGAATAACAATCATTGGACGAACTACATTTTTTTATGTCATTACATGGTTTTTTGTTTTCCCTTTTTTCCTCTTTTTCACATTTCGTTGTTTTTTATAATGAACGATCTGCCCTGCCATTTTATACCTTAGCACACATAATTTTGATGTATAGACCAAAAATAATTTAAATAGCGTTTCATGCTCTAATTATTCTCCTCCTTTTTCTAAATTATTTACATTTTCCGAAATAGGACAAGTAAATATGGGTTTTCCTCTCTTCTCCGTAGAACTTATAATCCCACAATGTGTTCATATCTTCATCCTTTCCACGTATACAATCAGTACGATCCACTTTTTGTATTCTCCTCAAATGTTCATTTAAATTAACGTGACCAGTTAAAAATTCCAAATCCTTCGAATTAGTATGAAACCACTCTTTGCCTCTTTTTTAAAAAATATTTCTTCTTCTTCTTAATTAGTATCTACAACATTAAATTTGTGACGTTTCGACCTTCTCAACTATCGCCTTTCATTCTTTTCTGTTGTATAAAAATTAAGAACTGGACACACAAAGAAAAAGTCTCAGGTCGTTTAGGATATCACCCTTCCATCTTATTTCTGGTCCTGTGGTAAATGGATTCCATTGATAAACCTCTTGTACAAGTCTGACCTGGTAGCAGACGATAGACATGCCCAAACCAGCTTAACCTTAGGGCTTAAATAAAATTTGTTATATTTCTGAACTATTGTTTCTCATCCTCCAAGTATTATCATATTGTTTTATGGGTAATCTTTCTCAGTATCTTCCTTTCGAATAACATCAACTTGTTTATTTCTGTACCCAGGTTTCAACTAAGTTACCACTGATATTATTGTTGTCCAATATAACTTGAGCTTTGCATTCTTTGAAAGGAATTAATATACGAAATATAAAAATTTAAGAAATGTTACATTATCGTTACGAGTGCGTTATGGAGGGGAGGGGGTATTAAGAAATTGTAAATTTTGGATTGCCCCTTACTGACAGTAAAGATTTCAGTGCTTCATGTATGATTCGATCGTCGATCCCTGTGAGTGAGGATGATGGAAGACGTAGATGGATGGGAGTTGGAGGGAGGACGTGAAGGGCGATTCCGTCCGAAGAATGACGCGCGCTTTGCACAAGGGAGCGGATGGAGGGCGTCGTCGGACGGCGACGAGGCCCCTCACGCGAAGCAGCAGCCCATGGGTGGGATGCAAAGGGTGCGAGGGCGTTCATTGCCCTTCACTCCCCTCGCAGTCAGTCGCCCGCGGGGCTGCGTCACCTCCGGCCAACGAACACCCTCGCGTGCGAAACTTATATTTCGCCATCCGTGGGATAAAATGGAGATATATAATAGATGTATATGGGATAAGATATCAATACGGAGATAAGATATTTATTTAATAGATCAATATGACGATATATAAATATGCAATTTTTTTGTTTATTACCTTCGTAAAATCGTATTTTTGGAATGGATAATCTGTAATTATTGTTATATCATAACTAATGTAATTTAATAATATATGATATAAGTCTGTAATGTAATAATTTCTGTATATTATGTTTTGTTCTTATATTACGTTCGGCAATAAGCCAACATTCTGATTTGGGGTTTTGTGAGCTTAATGTAATATAATGGAAATGTCCGTTTGTTTTGCTACCGTGTTTTTCCTTTACCTTTCTTAAATAAAGACTCATTGTAAAATGATGGTAATGGTCAGACGGAAGAGAAGAACTCTTAAAATTATCAAATGTATTCTCTCAAAATATCCAAGTAACATAAAATGTTTTATACAAAGTTGTGGACCTAGAAGTAACCTTTTTATGTAGAATTGCCATGTCTTTATTTAATGATAAATTTTCTATGATTTATTAGTTACGAAAAAAATATGAGCTGGCGTATATTGGTTTAATTTATGAATGAGGAAATTTTGAAGGAATCAAAGCTCAAGAACCAGCTGAAGAATACGATGTAGTTTGAGCAGAATGTTACTTAATTGTCAGTGACAGAAACTGTTGGGATTCATTACTAAACCAAAAAAAAATCCACACCTATAAGCTGATCAGAATTTTATTTTAACCATACTATGATAGTTTGCGTCAGATCGTGCATATTGCTATTTCTTCACCAGAATCGTGTTCTCTGAAAACTTCTTGTAGTATCTTTGCTTGGCGTGTGTTTAAAATATGGAAATGAAAACAGGAATTCGCGTGTAATATTATTTGAAAATGGAAGAAGTAGATACGAATGACTCGTATCGCAATTTTGTTTTGTACAAAGCAACTTTTTGTACGAGTAAATTTTGCGTGAATGAGGAGCATATTGCATTAATTGACATACTTTTGTATTTGTAGTAACCTTAAGTTTGTAAGATAATAGAGATAACTGATCGTTATACCATTGATATGATTGCCTTCAGTTTTGGAGCTTCATTAAAAATTTTGAACAAATGATATCACAATTTAAAATCTCATTATACATAATTCATGTACTTGGTGAAATTTACGAGTCTGTTTGTATCATAAATAATTTATTATAAAATCGAAAATAAAAATTATCAGTGAAATCCTCCGTGCCATTTAATTATTGCAAATAACAGGTCTGGTGGATTCAATAGTTTCTAGTGTACCGCGTACAAATTACCTTTCTCCACTGCCAAACAAAAGCCATGAACCATTCCGGCTGACGGCATAAAGAAGGGGAAACGGTGAATGCATCGGAGGTGGGCGTGCGCATCTGCTTACCAATCACACTCCGCATCGGCGATCGGCAAGTGTCATTCCAGAGCTGTAACGAACAACGCACCTGGCGCGGTCAGGGGCTGTGGTTGGGGCTGGCTGCACGGAGCTGACTGCTCGCAGCTGCGATGGAGGGGAATGTTTGTGCTGCTATATACTGAACACTTAGTAATAATACGGGCATGGCACGGGTAATGTGGAACTTACGATTCTTCATAGTTTCTTAAGGTAGATTCTTCATAGTTCCGAAGTTGTGTTTCTTTGATTCGAGAAAATTAAACTTAAGAAAACAAAAACATTAACGGAAACTCACTGCGTTTCTTTAATGTGTACTAGCTAAACCCGGCCAAGCCTCGCTGTGGCTCAGTCTTGATATGAAAAATGGAAAAGTAGATAGAAGTATTCTAGCGAACATAGATTCACCGAGAAAGCACATCATTCAATTCGATACCCTGCCTTTGCGTTGCTGAGGCTGAGTGGAAAGAAAGGAAAGGAAACGAAGAAATATAGTTGGTTTTTTACAAAAAGTAATTTTTATTGTAAAGCTAGTGGATTGACTACATTCTTTGTTTGTCCGTTTTCTGCATAAACATAAAGATCAATCGGTTTACCGACAATCGAATTTCTGAAAACGTAAACCTATCGCCATCCTCAGACACCAAATTCAATTCGCGTGCTCTTGTTGCGCTATTCTGTTCTTTCTACATCGAGTGTGTGGAACGAATATTACTTTGTGTCTTAGTTTGTTACGTTATTAACTTGTATTTATTTGCAAATAATCACTTTTGTGACTACTATTAATATTTATTTGGATCTAACTTCCTAGATGTTGGCAATTTGTGTTAGGCAACCATATTACATGCCTTGGAGTAATATGTATTGGTAACCTGGCGACTGTATTGGAATGTCCTGAATTTTTATAATGAAAGAATAAACTAAAATCTATCAACTTGCCTAATAAAATTTGGACCCTGCGATGCTAATATATCAATAAATCCATCTTGAAATTGTTCGGGTTCTTATGGATAAGCCTATGAAGGGATGGTGTTATTTCTTACGCAATCGATAATAAACTATTGCACGTGTCACAAACTCAACATAGAAAAGAACAGTTCGAAAGTTGTCTGGCCTTGCCGGACAACGAACGAAGTAATAATAATATCTTAACTGTTCACGAGAGAGCAAGATACTCGGGATGTATGAGAAGATTAAGAAGGGAGAAATTAATTACGCACATTCAAACACAGCTATTTCAAGATGAAGAAATATAAAGATTGGAGAAGATAGAAGAAATGATAGGAAAACAAAATAAAAGATCATTAGAGAAATATTTGATACGAATGAGAAATAAACAATGGAATTGAATGTCACAGGTATAGGGCAACTGAGAAATAAGAAAAATAAACAATATTTTTTCTTTTTTTCTTTAACGTATTACATTGTGATTTACCTGTATATTACATTTATGCTTTTATGTAACTAATATTGTGTATGTCATGTCGGCTCGTATTTATTGTTGTGACCGGATGTCAGTTTATTCACAGCAATAAATTGTTACTATCATTGTATGGGTACGTTTCATGCAGAAAACCATCTCTGGGAATTTGCTTTATAATCTAAATACGTCTTGTCACGCAAATGATGCAATACCCGAAAACTACTAAAGTCAATGAATGCTTTGGAGGAATACGAACGCTGTAGAGGCCAACACTCCAAATCGCAGTGGTGTTATTACTGTATGGTAAGAATTATGAAATAGGTCACATATTCACTGTATTTGATATCTATCTTGATCATCTGGTCTACTGAACTATCTGACGTTGCAAAAAATGCACGTTGAAAATGGTAAGCAATATTTACTTTTCATCCAGGAAAAAGAAGAGAAGAATTAGTATGGATATGCCAGAAAGGATTATGTAGAGGAGGCAGTGACAATGATCATAGAGTTGGTGGTTGAAGGAATGGTAGACAAAGAGACCTAATTGAACTGGTGATAATCGGGAAGATCTAATGATATTGCTAAAATTGTGATGATAAAAGAAGAGTTCGTGGAACAAAAATTGTGATCATAAAGATATTGGTAATGAGACGAAAATACGAAGGACCGTTATGTGCAAAGCATAAATGCTGCAAGGTGTGACGGGTATGTTGTAGTAATGTTGAGAGCAAACTGGAACGTACCGAAAAGTATAATAGACTCTCCTGCAATTTGAGTAAAGATGAAATCACCTGTAGATGGGACCAATGTAATGACATTGAAGGGGAAAAGTGAAGTCAAGAAAATGAAATAAAATTAGGGACATTCTAAAAGTGAAACTGAAGTTCATTAATAATAAGATCGAGTGAATTTGTATGAGGAAGACAAACACTACAATGAGATGAGAACCTGAGTCCAAAGGACGTGGCTTATGATCGGATAGGTTCGGAAGGTGGCTAAATAGACCTGAAGAATGTTTTTTAGAAAAAACAAAACAAAATGGCAGTGGTTAAGATGGATGAACGCCATGCCGGAAGCATTGGTACTCACGAATGAAAGGGAATGTACAGAGAATTCTATGAAATCCTTGACACTGCAGTGCAAAGGTGATGGTAGTGGAAGGGATGGCGACGGTGGCGATGGTGGTGGTATCGGAGGAAGAAGAGGTCTCGACGGCACGAGCGGCAGCTGTTTCCGCTGGCGACGACGGGTAGTGGTGTGAGAGAGAGAGAGAAAGAAGGAGGGAGGGTGGGGTGGGGTCAGGAGGGGAAGAGAGGGGAAAAGAGGCGTCGCTACCCTGCCACCGTCGTTGCTGGGGTGCAGTGGTGTGGGCGCTGGCGGAGCGGTGGCAGGCAGACAGAGGGGCAGCTGCTGTGACAAGTGCCGGCCGGTCGGCGGGCAGGCGAGTGAGCGCACCTCGCTGACCGAGTGGGCACGCACGACGGAAGTGGCGATGGCGGTGACGCAGGCGGCTGTATCCGGTGCTCCTTACTTCTACCCATAATGCAGAATAGACTCCCTGCGTAAAATGATTCACGAAATTTAAAATGAATTCTAATTCATTTCCATCAGAGTTTACTAAAATGGTATGTACTTGACAGTAACGTTCCCAGTACCAAATGAGTAGATCCACCTTGTGGCCCATTCTGTAAGGGAACTCTCAAAGGATTACCACAGTTTGCATTTACTCGTAAGTTTGAACAAAAAAATCTAAATTACAATTGTAATTTCGTGTTCAATTTGCAAAATACAAATGAGCGTTTGTAATGTATATTTAGACTTGTCAACATGTATCCTGTATATATTTCTTCCGTGTATCCACACGCGGAAAATATATCTGATAACTTCTGGTCAGATGAAAATGGCGACGAGCCGCCAAATGGTGAGAGGCGAACGGGTGGTGTAGTGGATAATATATCTTTACAATCAACCAGGAACCCGGGTTAGATTCCCGGTTCGTCGCTAATTTCACCTGACCGAATGTTATCACATGTTTACTGTGGCTTGATTACGGGTTTTCCAAAAAGTCTCCTGCACTGGGCCTCATTATAGCTAACGATAGGTCACTCCTGCTAGAAGTGAATTATGATCGATTAAAATCTTATCCCCCTTCACACTTGGAACAAAGACCTGTTATGGTACCGCATTATCGTAAAGGCGCAACGATAAGCGTAGCAGTTGCGGACTGTTTTTTAACTGCTGATATCGGTAGACATGGAATAGAGTCAAAATTATTTTGTTCTTTAATTTGTAAACAACTTGATAACTTAGAACTACTGGGAGTTTATTTGAAAGTGTTTTAAAAGTCCTAGGTCCAAAGTGAAAAACAGGATAGACACATTTATATGTTCATACGAAGTAGCATTTATAATCGTCTTGTTTAAAGTTAAAGAAAACGCATCAACATTTACACAAAATATTAATAAAGTACATTGACAGTGAGCTTAACGAATTCCATTTCGTGCTCCCTGCTGGCTCAGTCAGTTTAAAAGAAAGGTACCCCTTGAAACCAAAGGTTCTGGTTTCGAATTCTGGTTAAGGGGCGAATGTTTTCATCATATTTTGTTTTAAATTGGAACTTTAGGGCTCACCAATATCGAGGTCATTAGAGCCCTTATTCATCGCACGTTGAATCTGTGGAAGGCAACGGGAAACCACTGCGGATTACTGTTACACTTTCACCTATATCACCAGAATAACTATGGTTTGTTCTACTAATGCATTGTTGCACTAATACTTCCACTTTCTTCCCACAATACAAAAGTAATGCTTGATTGGGTGGATTCCAGAGTCGCCACATAAGTGAACACTTGTACTCATTCGCAATCCAGAAACCTCACTTTAGGGATCACTTAAGGAATCACTCATTGCTATAAGCACGGGTTGGCGCTCACCTAAGTGGACCTTATCAGAATTAAGCTCGCGAGAAAACTGGTAGACGTTGTGCTCCTGTTTCATGGTGAGACAGGTTTGCGAAAATGCATGATGAATTCGGGGAGTTTTAGAAATTTCACGACGACAGTATTCTAAAAGTGCTGAGGAGATACACCGGAGATCTATATTGCTTTGAGATTCTTTACAGCAGGATCATTTTAATATACACTTAATTGTAGTACAATGTGAGGTTATGTGACCAAAACATTCGTTTGAATATTCATATAATTGGAATATTTCATTTTTTTAAATAAAATGATGCAAGGCCTACTCAAATTGTTCTACTATAATGCGTTAATAAAATACAAATGCAAAATAGTCTGAATTTTTCGACGTATTAATGAAATACAGTTTCGCCAATTTTAAGTGTCTCATCAATTAATTAAAATGGAAAATCATAATATAATGATCATTCATAATATGTAAAATATTAATTGAAATATTCTCTATTGAAATAAACATTGGTGTTCACTACAATTACAATAACTCAATTTAAGTAATCAAATTTATTTATTGGACACAAATAAATAATACTGCAAGAATACAGAAAAAATATAAACGTAGAACCGAACCACAAAATGTCAAAAAATTGCCATCGGTAGCAACAAAACTCCGAACACAAGGATAGCTAGAACTCAAATGAACAAGATACAATTCAATATCATAGACATAAATATAAGTGTATGATCAATATAAACAAATACAGTCGCATGGCGACAGAGGCAAGGTGTATACAGATCACGAAATAAACAATTGACTTCCTCCTTTTTCGCACGTTGCCAAATGCTACGCAGCCATAAGTGCTTACTTATTTCTGGGATGCACTTAAGTGTTTTCTCATTATAAGTGCCGTATGTGGAATACAAAACCACTTAAAAGGTCCCTCATAATAAGTAAACACTTATTACTTAAGTGATTCCTTATTCTATGAGTGGTGACTCAGGTAGTGACATTTCAATTTCTCTCTATGGAAGTACAGTTGAAAAAATATATTCAACTCATACTCAGTATTCGAATGAAATGAAACATATCTTCAGTTTGGGCGAAGAAAGCTCAATATACTCGTATTTGAGAGGACGTTCCGTCCCAGAACTGAATTTGCTTTATATCTTAATTTCTAAAGGAAGCGTATTTAGGAGTCCATATGTAAGCGATGATGTAATTGTTATGACGTTAATAACTGCCACTCGTTAGTGACAAAACAACTTTATTTTCCAGTAGCCATACTCATACAAATTCCAGAATATAATAGCCGATGGTCGCAGTTCCATAAATCCAGTAGACAGTAGCCGTTGTAGCGCCAAGTCGAAGTCCGTTGTGAAATAAGTTGCGGCGAGATCTTGTTCCGATGGATGGTCCGTTACTGAAGCGCCTCGGTTGTGGTCTTTCTACCGCTGCACGCGGCGCAGCTTAAAGCGGCCGCTTTCCCGCCGCTCGTAGGCGCCGCCCGCCTCCTATTGGTGCTCGCTGACGTAGCACGGCGACGACATTACTTGCCGCACCCAAGCTGCAGTTAGCGCTGTATGCGGGTAATCTAGAAACGACCCGCGGTCTTCAAACTGCAGCGCATGCTGCAGTAATGATCTGTTGAATCATTTCTAACGGCAAAGAATTCAACTTTCATAGATTTTCAATGATGTATGGATTTCATCGGAGAGGGAACAAAGTAATTCTCATGCAACGCGTATCATTGCGAATTTCTGATGTATAGAAGGAACATAAACAACAGTGTTACATATACTCGAAATTCCCATGTGAGATATTCTCTATTCCAGAATTTTCCGTAAAACTAAAAACTGAACCGCCCTGTGTAATTGCAAATATTTTATACAACCATAGTGCTTTTCACCGAGCATAATGAAATGAGTGTTATTGAATTTAGGAATGTATTAATAACACCAAATTACAAAAAAATCGTAATGAACCAGTGTCCCGAAGTTTTTTGTGAAGAAAATCCTTTGGTTTATTGCTAATGATAATTGATACATGTAACCTCATTAACAACAAAATTCTGTAATATTTCCACAACCATGTGGAGTTGTGTGTTCCCCTCTGTTGTGATAGTGAGATTTGGAGGTAATAACTTATTTTCCTAAAATTTGAGTTGTAAATAAAAATTTGCTATTAGATACACAATATTTTTGCGGTATAATAGTGTACAAATTTATGCTTGTTTCAGTTTTTCAATAATTCACAATTGGAAGCTGACAACATTCTTCGAAAGCTCAGCATATTAAGATTAAACCGAGTAAAAAAAAGATAAGTTATTAAAGTTAAGTTGGTTTATCAAAAGGCACTAAAAGGGAATTTCTGCCATAGAACGAACGAAAGATTTTCGGACCCATGTGTTACGAACATTTTGTATTGTTTTCGTGTCAGAGGTACATCTAAACAGAGAAACTAAGATGCATATGAACTTGAATAAATCTTTAGGACATCAATTCTTAATTAGTGATCAGCGGACACCTGGATATCCTTGAACGTGAATTCAGGAGTTCATTAGTGAAAGGTAAAAGTGCAAGTTGGCAATATCGCTATATAACTGAGAACGAAGAAGCGTATAACTATTTTCTTCGCTTCTCCAATCGGTACCGCAACCAATAGAGGAGTTGGATCTATTTTTTTATTCGGTCCGTGGTGATAACGGATCCTGATTTTCCTTTTTATGTTGTAATGAAAGTACGCTATCATAAAATATTATTAATTTACCATTTATTAATGAAATAATGATATGATTGAAACACCTATAATTTGTATGTTTTAAGAACAAATCTTTAGGGGTTAACATGAATAAATTATAGACAATAATTCTGGGTCCCCTCCGAAATAAATTTCTGACTACGTGCCTGATTCTACTGACGTTTCTCGCATTCTATCAGAGGGGCCCAATCCTCATTTTGGTTGTTCTAGAACTTAAAACCGTTCTGTGAAATAACCTGACTGTCTGGTTCTAATCGCTTTTCCTAAATCTCGATTTCGGCGCGCAGGTTGAATTTCCGTGGGAATTCACGCACCACGGCGACAACTAATTAAACTGCAGAGAGGACTGGAGCGCAGCGTGTGACATTGCCGACGGCCGCGCCGCGCCAGCTACCGGAGGGCTCGCGCACACCCACGCGCGTGAAAATGCGCCCTCGAGGGGGTGAGATGGTGTAAAAAAAAGGATGGGAAGAGGTGGTGTACGCGTCACCATCCCTCCCCGTGTGTCAACTTACCGGTCTGTGTCGCTTGTTCAACACTCCACCTACCGCCTCCTCGCATGCGCGCTGCCCAACGGCTATGGCGCGAACTTCGTGCGCTGGCGCCGCGCCGTCGATCGTCGCTCTGGCGGGACAGCCCAGCACTACATCAACACGCACAAAAAATATTATTGTACGCTGTTGAAAAAAAAGGGGTTGGCGGAGGGTGGTTGGTGACTTGAGGGTGTGGGACCTGGAGGAAAGTGTTGGTGAGGGGAGGAGGGGGAGTGGGGCCAGCGTTGCCAAGTCTTCACAACATTGCGAGCGCGTGGGTGCTGCTGAGCGCGTTCGTTCGGGACCACAGATGGGAGTGATCGCGCGCAGGGGAAGTACCGACCGGCCGACCGACCGCTTCTGCTCCCGATGCTACTGCTACTGCAACAGCGAGTGTTGGTGCTGAAAGGGGTGGCAGTCGATTGAAAAAAACCCTCTCCCGATCACACTAACCTCGTTTCAATCAGAGTTAATTTTAACTTTTTTGATTGCCATTCATTACATAATACACGTGGTTAATTTGGAGGAATTTAGTCTGGTTTCGAAATTTACGTAATGCAGTAGTAATTCTATTGTGTAAAATTGTCGTGATGTTAATTAAAGTTGGGTCGTTTAGAGTGTTCGTTGATTTCCTCTACTTAAGGGAATTTAGAAAAAGAATGTAATGGATTTAATTTATTATTTTAAGGAGGGACTATTTACACCTCCGCTTGAAAATAGATTGTATTAATTTAATTTGTTTGTAATAGACTTTAAAGTGCTTTTGTGTACATCAGAAACATTGATTTTTATTATGTTGATGCTAACGATTATTGTTGCTATTTTCAGTCCATCGTTAAACATCGTAAAAAAATCAGTATTTGTGATCAAAATTCGAGGTTTTCTTTCAAATTTAGGATACTAAACCTAATCGAAAACATTTTCTGTATTTATAAATGAATTTTCAAGAGGCGAGTTTACATATACTATTTACATAAATATGATATAAAGAGAAGCGAGGAATGAAAGAGAACTTCTTCGCAGCAAAAGATTAATTTTCAAATGTGGAAGAAAGATCTTATTTGGCAAGGAATATCACGAAGAAACGAACATTAAAGCAATAGACATTAAATAGAGGAAGAATGAAGTTAGAAATGAACTAATATGAAAATATGATTCCGAAGTTTATAAATGAAAAAGATTTTTTTTTATTATTTACAACAATGCATATTTACAATACATTCCTGATATGGAATAATCAGTAAATTTTATACATGAATAGATGACACGAGTGAAAAGTAACCCAGTGTTACTTTTCATATTTTCCTTTTTCATATTTAACATCACATTGGTTCATTTTATGGTTCTCTTAGATCTAGAACAGAAGAAACAATATTAATTTAGTCATTTATTGAATCGATAAGAAAGTTGTAAAGGAGATATCCTATTGAGTCTTGTTATATGTAAACTGTCATTAAGAAGATTGAGGGCTAGGTGATTGAGATGCGCTTCTACTCTGCGGTGATAGTTCTTGCTAATTTCTTGTATTTTTTCTTGGATAGTTGGTATACGGAGATCATTATGTAGAGTAGCATTTGATACAAATCATGGTGCAGAGGTAATTATCCATAAACAATTGGATTGAAATCTTTGGAGAATAGATAGATTAGAGGCACTAGCAATGCTCCAGATCTGGATTCCGTATGTTCATACTGGAACTAAGATTGTTTTGTAAATTAGCAATTTGTAAATGAAAAAGTAGCTGAGACGATTTCATGATAACACAATGTGAGGAAAAGTATTATGACTAATGATAAGACAAGAGGGAAGAGTTAAGTTTGCATACCCGATTTCAGGAGGATTCGACGTATCCATATCTTAATGATTCGAGTTAAACATCACTCCTTTTAAATTCCATTCTCAAAATATTGGATTGTGAATTAATTGCTGAATAAGGTCATTCAGTGTCTAGGTCGGATGGGTAATGTTAAATAACTTTTAATTAGTTAAATAGCCCAGGTGAAAGCCTCAGTTTCGGCAAAACGGGGGATCACACGTGCTCTGTTTTGCTCAGTATTATAATAAGACAAAATATGTTGCCACGACTGTCGCTGTGTACATGATTTTATTTCGCTCAGCTTCGTGTACAAAATTTAGAATATTTTTTTGGGGGAAGGTTAAAATAATCTTCAAAATTTTAATTAACATTACGAAATGATATTCTATCGTATCTATATCCCCTCGTATTTACTATAGAACTTTATAAACTGCATTTAACATGCTCATGTATTTCATCTTATTTGTCTTTAAATGAAGTCGAAAGTCTTAAAATTAAAATCTTTCAATCAACTATTAAACATGCATTTCTATGACTGCCAAGGACTTTACCCAGCACGGTTTACACCTGAAACCGTCTGGGAAACAGCACTTCGGTTCTCTCCTAGCTTCACATCTGACCTCACATCATTCACCTCCTCTATTACCTCCTCCTGCACGTACCTCATCTCCTCCTCCACCTCCCTCTACTTCTACCTCATCTCCTCCACCTCCCTCTGCTCCTACCTCATCACCATTTCCTCTTCCTATCTCCACACCCATTTCTTCTCCTGTCCCCGTTCTTTCACCTACTGCTTCCTCATCTCCCACGTCAACATCTATTCCTCCTGTCGCCCCCATACACCGTTACAACTTGCGCTCAGGAGTACGATGTGGTACTCGAAGGTGACAATCGCGTTCAGGTGCTGTGTGCGAGCTTCATCCGGAACTAGAAGCTGTACCAATTTCAAATTCCTCTCCACAATCTAACGTCGATTCCATTTCTCGTGAGTCACAAACTCTTTGCGAAAATAAAATAATTATATTTCATCATAATGTCCAATCCCTTTCAAACAAATTGACAGACATTGAAATTCTGGTACACGAAAATCGATTCGATTTGCTATGCCTCACAGAGCATTGGCTTTCAACTAACAACATCAACGATACTGCTATTTCTAATTATTATTTAGCAAGTTCTTACTGTCGGCAAAATTTTAAAGGCAAAAATCCCCACGGAGGTACGTGTATCTACGTTCGTAATGATATTTTATCTTCTCCACTGACAGGCTACGAGAACTTCTGCGTAGATAGTGTGTTCGAAATTTCTGCAGTTGAACTGACCGACACCGGTATTGTTGTTTTGTGTATTTATAGACCTCCTCAATCAGATCTTGACATATTTTTTCGGAACTTCGAAAATGTTTTAGAACATATCGCACATAAATCTACTAAATCTATCGTTATATGTGGTGATTTCAATATCGATTTCTTGAGTACATCCGACTCTGCACATTCACCAGTTAATCGATTCAAGAATCTTATCGACTCCTTCAACCTTATTACTACGATAAATGACCCCACTCGCCTCTCCGGCTCATCTCAAACATTGCTAGATCAAATTATAGTCAACAATGGAATCTCGTATCTCTCTGAAGTGTTTATCGCCGGATACAGTGATCACCTTGCTCAAGTATTGACTATTAATAATACACTAAAACCGCTTAAAATCCTTTACAAATTTACAAGAGAGTTTAATGACATAAATAAATCCATATTCGTAAATTATTTGCGTGAAGAAACATGGAAAGATGTTTACAATTGCCAAAACACCGACGACAAATTCAATGTATTTATCTCAACATTCCTAAAACATTACAACTCTAGTTTTCCCATAAAACGCAAGTTAATTAACACAAAAAAATACAATAGATGGATCACCCTAGGGATAAGAATTTCTTCAAAAAACAAACGCCGTTTATATTATCTTTCAAAACGCTATAACCAGCCACCCGAATTCCATAATTATTTTCGTAAATATAAGACTATTCTCCGAAAAGTAGTCTATGCAGCTAAAGTTATGGAAAACGACAGGCATATACTAAAATCGAACAACCGGATGAAAGCCATGTGGAATATTGTTAACAATTACACGTCAACTTCTGAAAATCGCGAAGAAAATGTTTCTTTACTAAACGATGGCAAGATCGTGTCAAATCCTCAGGACATCGCAAGTTTGTTTAATTCTCACTTCTCAGAAGTTGGTAAAATAACGAACTCAATATATCCAAATCAATGTCCTCCAATTATTACCACCCACATACCCAATTCTATGTTCACTTCCGAAACTAACGCCAGTGAAGTCATGGGAATCATCAGCTCCTTAAAAAACAAATTTTCACGAGGCATAGATGATATACCTGAGTTTATTGTTAAATCTTCGTCCCACGCTATATTAAATCCACTCGTAAATATTTTTAATAGTTCTTTATCGGAAGGGGTGTTTCCCAATATATTTAAGAGAGCTAAAGTGAAACCTTTACACAAGAAAGGAAACAAACTTAATATTGGAAATTACCGACCAATATCTCTACTACCCACTTTCTCAAAAATCCTAGAAAAATTGTTCTATAAGCGTCTTCTAGATTTTTTATCAAAATATAACATTCTCTCTGACGATCAACACGGTTTTAGGAAATCCTTTTCCACTACAAGCGCCATATTTTCCTTCTTAAACGATGTTACCACATCTCTAGACAGTGGAGAAAATCCTCAGGGTGTTTTTCTTGACTTATCCAAAGCATTCGATGTCATCGATCACGGAATTCTCCTTACCAAATTGCATTCTTTAGGCATTCGTGGACTTCCACATCAATGGCTAACTTCTTATTTAAAAGATAGATATCAACAAGTAGAAATATCCTATACTAAAAATAAAATACTTGAGCGTTGTCTTTCAGAAACAAAGCCACTTACTTGCGGAGTACCCCAAGGATCAATTCTCGGCCCTATACTCTTTTTATTGTATGTGAACGACATGTCATCATCCACATCAGATTGCAAAATGGTTCTTTTTGCTGATGACACTAATTTACTATGTAAACACGCCAATGCTCAAAAAGTTTTGTCTAACCTTTCGACTTGGTTCCATGCAAATCGTCTCATTGTAAACACTGACAAAACAGTGTCTATGTCATTTCACAATAGTATCACAAAATCTTTACCCCAGGTTTCTCTTTCTTTAAACGGAACACAATTAAAAACTGTTACAAATACAAAATTCTTAGGTCTCCATATTCAAGACAACCTCAAATGGAATTGTCACATTGACAATCTTAATTCCCAATTAAGCAAATTGTGTTACGCATTCCGAATCTTAGTTAACGCAGTTAGTCCACGTATTTCCCGTTGCGTATATTTTGCAAACGTTTACTCCCATTTACGTTACGGCATTACCTTCTGGGGTAATTCCGGTCAGAGTATTCAAACTTTCAGAATTCAGAAGAGGATAGTTCGGATAATTTGTAAATCTCACCCCCGAAACTCTTGTAAACCTTTATTCAAGGAATTAAATATCTTAACACTTCCCTGCATTTATATTTATGAAACGGTCGTGTTTGTTAAGACCGAATTACTGAAGCACCACCCTTGCTTTATACGAAACAGTCTCGTTCACGAACACTATACACGCAATAGTAGTAATATTCATCGCCCTAGAGTGTCAACCACTCTTTGCCAAAAGGGACCATACCATTCGGGAATCGTTCTATATAATTCCCTGCCCAAGAATATAAAAGATATTATGAAATTGAATATCTTCAAATCCGCGGTTAAAAACTACCTCCTGCACCAGTGCTTCTACACTGTAAAAGAATTTATTGATTTTAACAAAAGTTAAATTCGTCTTGTGCTTTATCACGCCATTGCTGTAGTACTTTTTAAACAACTTATAACAATTTCAAAAACTATTTTCTTGCATGATTGTGTTGTCTTATGGCTCATATTAATTTAGTTTTATGTGTACTCAACATTGGCACGTTTGTGTACATAAATTCTGTAGCCCCATCCTGGCCCGGGTTTTTCTCCGGTTTTCCTTCGGGTAGAGGCGGATTTATCATACAGGTTCTCTAGGCTTTGTCTAGGGGCGGGTCTATTGTAACAATAAATCGTGAATTTAGTGTTATTTCAATTTTTAAGCACTATACTCAGAATAATCTATAGTTCGATAATAACTTACATGTAATTTTTTGCTTAAAATTACAAACATATTGACATTCTATTAGTATTATAACTCGCAGCTAACTTTTTATCTTATTTAGGAATTTTTGCTGAATTTTTTGAATCCGCCTCTGCCTTAGGGCCCTTGATCGGAATTGATGGGATGGTCCCTTGCTTGCTTCCGGAGAGTAAATTAGTGTTTTTTTTCCTCCACGTGGTCATACGCAGTTTGTACTGTTTTTGACAATAAATTTATTTATTTATTTATTATATTACAATTAACACCGTAGTGAGTCAATTTATATATATTTTTAACATATAATACATCACTGAAGTTTTATTTTGAAATGGAAATATAAGTAACAGTAGTGTAGTTGGAGAATCCAATTGTTTTTATTCTGAAAAAAAAATGGATGGAGCGTATTTCAATTATTCTAGAAGTTTAAAGATTCAACATTTTAAGTTGATTCCTTTTGGAATACCTAATATTTGAAGATGAATGAATGTAAGTATTTTTCAATGTTTGTCCTGCATGCAAACCTATTTCAATACATACATATTTACTAAACTTAGTGAAATTGGCTGATACGATCTAAAAGAGCAAGTACGTTAATTTTTACCCATCGGTCGCGGACAGTGGCGGATCTGGATGTATGGGGAAGGAGGGGGGGACATAGTCCCATTGGACCTTAACTCTTAACAGATAAAATTTAAATTGGTAAATGGCATACTTTGTAAAGGTGTAGCCAGATTTTCGCACACTAAATTTACTTGTTATAGGCAAACGTAATGCAAATTTGTATTATAATTTCTGCGTATTACTTGCGCTGGTTGAAGTGGCTCGCAACACTAGGCGTGTTCCATGCAGACTAAACTTAAAAATTACTTGTATAAGCGATACTACGCAAGCGCATTGCCGACAGCGCAAATCACGGCTAGCTTCCTCTTTTTATCGTTTTAAGCTGTTTGTTATCTCACTAGTAGAGTCTTTATTTATTGGCACTCGGATTAAGAAATAGACTTCTTCAAAACAGTTTTCTGTTTTAAAGAATATATCCTAAAATTCTTGGTTGGGATTTTCTTTTGTAACTTTCATATATTTGCTGTTTGTTCATTATGCCCGCATTAAAAATATATTTTCATGAATTATTTTACTTGTATAATATTCTTTAATAAATTAATAAATTTAATTAATAAATTTGGTCACTAATTGAATTCCTTCAATATCCTAGTTCACCTTCAGTCCTTAGATTTAGTCCGAAGTATTACGTCACACATTACTCTTAAGTTACGTATTAAAAAACATCAAAGTAATATTATTCTCGGAAATTACTTATCTAGTATAGATTCGAATACTGTGACATGAAAGACCTGTATAAGTGACGCTGTCTGATATTAGGTTAAAAATTTTAATATGCCCCTCGTAAAATACCAGTTTTTGACTTCGATCACGAAGTAAATGGCAGAACCTTTACGATATTAAGGATACGCAGCACCGACCAACTTCTCGTAAATTTTCAAAAGATTTCAAAGTATTCTTTGTTTCTCGAGATTTTTTCTTGAAATTACGAGATTCTGAGACTAACAAACATTTGAGTTAGCTACATTTGGTGGGCGATATTTGTGATAGTATTGCACGTTTTACAAATGAAAACGCGGTATTTTTGACCAAGAATTTTCTGGTTTAAAACTTAGTAGTCAAATATATTTTTGCATTTCTTCAAAGTCATGCTTTTTTTAAACTATCGGACAATAAAGTTCACGTGAAGAAGCGCAGATGTATCTGTACCCAATTAATGTTAAAGAAAATAAACCTTTATTGACTCTTTCATTTCCGTTTTTAAACTTAGGTGTTATTTTCTAAGCATACATTATCATTCTCACAATTAAAAAAAGACATAACATAAAGTTTTGCAGTTTCTTTGAGAATTGTGTCCACGGTCATGTTGTAGGTAAAACTGTGTGTGGGCAAGTATCTTTGCATGTACGTATGTATGTATGTATGTTTTAACGCATTTTTTATTATTATTCCTTATCTGTAAATAATGAAAATAATAAAAAAGAAATGTCTACAAATACACCATTAAAAAAATCAAACATTACGTTACCATATTTGTTAAAAACTGTGAGAATCATAAAATGATTTGAAGAAATCCTGATAAATCAATTTTATATACGGGACATTTCGTGTTAAGTCAGAACCCAATTTTTTTAAATTTCAATGATTTTTCGAACTCATTCGACTTATCAAATCTTTAATATTTTTCCCTTAAAATTACAAATTATATTTATGTATCGCACAATTTATTCAGTTGTCAATTTATCTCAGATTTTTATTCTTTTAGATTATGCCGTCAGGTTTTTAGACAAACATTTTTATGGAAAAAATACGATTCATCTATTTATTAATCTTTAATTGTTCGGCCATTATTTTTTCCATGTACCGTCGAACAAAATTTATTCAACCGTCTTTAAAATAAAAAAGAACTCGGCATGGGATTTTAATTGTTATTAAAGATACGGAATTCAAATATCGAGAATGGTGTACGCACTTGGTCGCGCAGCCTCGTGATGGAGAGCAACCCTGAGCAACATGAGTTTCACGCACATTTAATATAGATCCTATGGACGAAGCGGAATTGGAAAATATACTTAGATTTTATTGGAGAACGAAAAACAGGAACAATAAGAATTTGATGACTACGAAAAAGAAGGGAAATGGAATTGTTCTTAATGATCCAAATTTGGACGCAGGTTTTATCCCGACTTTATCATTCGTTATTTGCCACTGTGTTTTTAGTCATGTTAATTATCAACATATTATTAACACTGATTTGATTTATGTTTAGAATTTCATGAAACTTACATGTTTAAAATGTTAAAGAAATCTTAAATATCTTCAATATTCCGCAACAATATGCATTATCAGAAGATTTTTATTGCTATACCTTTCTTCAAATTCACAAACTGCTTTGAAGGACAAATGAAATTGGCTTTTAGGTACGTAATGTATCCAGGACTAGATATTTCATAGTACATTTTTTTAAAGCAGTAAGATGTTTCTTCAAACCAAATTTTCTCACGAACATATCACTCAAGTTTATTAATATTTTTAACGTTTCAGCCCCTCAAGTGTGTAGCCTTTCTCAAGAAATTAAAACTGAGAGGTATACCAGATCATTAAAAGACTTGTGGGAACATACACAGCCTCAATGTCCCATACGTTCCAAACACAATAGGGCACTAGTGCTATGTATTTAAGGAGCTGAAATGTCGAAAATATTAATAAACCTGACTGGCATGGTCGTGAGAAAGTTTGATATTATATCAAGAAGTGATACCTGATCTTTATAAAATTTTTCTTCTTTGGTAACATATTATTAACACTTCCGATTTAATAACCCTATTTTCCGAATAATCTATAGTTCGATAATAATACGTACTTGTGAAATAATTTTTTATGTTAAATAGAATATTTCTGATATAACACGTAGCTAACTTTTTATCTTATTTAAGGAGTGTGTTGAAATTTCTATTCACCTCTACCTTAGGGCCGTTGATCAGAATTAATGGGACGGTCCCTTGCTTACTTCCAGAAAGTAAGTTAGTTTATTATCTTCCACGTGGTCATACGCAGTTTGTACTGCTTTTTAGACAATAAATAACAATAATACTAATAATAAAAATTATTATTTTCATTATCATCTTTATAATAATAATATTAATATTTATTATTATTATTATTATTATTTGTATTTTTATATCAGCTAATGCTGGTATCTTTCTTACAACCGGGAATGAACCACATTCCTGGGGTTGGATATAATCCATATAGCAGGTACAATACTTTTCTCAGGATATGGACAGTTCCCAACAGTGCTGTGTTTTTTTAAAGTTTCATTTAGATTTAGATTTCCTGGTATTGTCTGTACATATTGCTCTATTGCTTTATTGATAGTTCGTAATGCCCGTATTACTACTGGTACGATGTATGTTTGTGTTTTCCACATTCTCCGAATTTCTGTTTTTAAGTCTGTGTATTTTTTTTCTGCTTCTTTTTGTGAGATGTTCTTATCTTTGGGCACTGCAATATCTATTAATCGACAAGTTTTGTCTCTATTCTTTCGCACTATAATATCAGGTTTGTTAGCAGCTACTGTTCAATCAGTTACTACTTGCTGGATCCAAATGATGATAATAATAATAACTATTATCATCATTATTGTTACTATTCGCTTATTGTCATTTTCTCCCAGGCTTGTACCTGGTTGTTATTATTATTATCACTATTATTGTATTATCATTATTTGGTGGTTTTTATTTTCTCTCATGTGTGTACCTGGTATATTTGTCAGCTGTATTATATTCCATGCAGGAGTCCCTATCTATAGTTATTGCAAGAAATTTCTAACTATCTATTAGTTACTACTTGCTGGTTCGAAATGATAGTTATGTCTTCTTTGGTCGTAACTGGTTGTGCGTTATGTTCATACCACTCGTCGGGTACATCTATCTTGTATCCTGTAGTGTACAATTTTGCAAACATTATAACGGCGGTGTATGTATTTATTTTTTGCCACGTTTGGACAGCCATAAACTATATGGTGTATTGTTACTTCATACTGTTGGCACAGCCGACATTGACTATATTTTCTTTCAAAATGTGTTTCCTATAATATCTTGTTTTGAGGGCCTGGTTCTGTGCTCCTACCACGAGACTCTCCGTTTCTCCCTTGAGATGACCTTCTGTCAACCAGTTAAATGATTTTTCTCTGTCTATCAATTTGTCTTCCATCTTGCGTATTGACTGTCGGTGCATAGGTTTACGTCTCCATTTGGCAAAAATTGTGTTTTTGGTTTTCTCCCTGAAATTTTATTAGATATCTTCAATTGAGATCTCTTCAACTGCTTGTTCTTCGGTTTCTATGGATTTTCTATATTTTAATACACATTTTTTTATTGAATATATATTATTTCTTTGTTTGGTACACTTCTTTAAGAGTCTGAGATAAGCGTCATTGGTATTTTGGTAAATATAATTGTGTAGGTTTTCAATTGCTATTTTGTATGTTCTTTCTATCTGTATTCCCCTTTCTTTCTTGGCACGTATAGTCTATCAATATCAGCGTTTGAGTGATGTTGTCCATGTAGAGTTAGCAATTTTCTAGTTTTCCTATCAATTTGCCTCAATTTTTCTAGTCGCCAATTGATTACTCAGAACTGGTACTGCATAAGAATTAATTGCTGTGAATTTGTTTTTTGCATTCAAATTTGTTTGTAGAATTAGTCTAGTTCTTCTAATATATTCTGTTTTCAGTCTTAGTCTAGTTCTTCTAATATATTCTCTTTTCAGTCTGTTTTTCATTTTATTATGATCAATTCCATCACTTTCTTCTATTCCCAAATATTTGTATGTGTATGCTGGTTCTAATTGTTTTATGTTTGTAGAAGTGTTGAAATCTGTTTCGGAGGTATTATTTTTTTTTTTTTTTTTTTTTCACTTTTTAAAGTTACTGTTGAGCATTGATTCATTCCGAACTTCATTCCAATGTCCTCACTCATTACCTTGATTGCTTTTATTTGTGTTTCCGTCTCTTTCTCGGATTTTGCTAATAATTTTAAATCAACCATGTACCATAGGTGGTTTATTTTAATTTTCTGTTTTGTCGAGAATATATCCTAATTTACTTGTTTTTAGTTCTCTTGTAAGAGGAATGAGGGTTATACAGAAGAGAAATTGTGGTAGTGCATCTGCTTGGAAGATGCCATTACGGATTTAAACATTTTTCGCTATATTAAGTCCTAGTAGTAATATTGTATTCCATTGCTCCATATTATTTTCATAGAATGATATTAATTTTTCTTTTGCTTTTATCATTTGATTTGATAATCCATGAGTGAGGTATACTGTCGTATGCTGTTTGGTAATCTATCCATGCAATGTTTAAGTTATTCTTTCTTGTTTTAAAGTCTTCTGAAATAGCCTTTGATATCAACAGTTGGTCTCTGCAACCCATTGAACCCTTCACACATCATTTGGTACTGCACTAGATAAGTCTCAATTCTACTTGCCATTATAGATGTTAAGTTCTTGTATATGGTAGGTAGGCAGATTATTGGTCTATAGCTCTTTGGATCTTTGGTATTTTTTCCTTTTTAAAATTAAGTAAGTCAAACCATCAGCTAACCATGTTGGGCAGGTTTTAGGATTTTCTATTATTTCGTTGCAAAACTTGGCCAAATGGTGGTGCGCGGATATTAAATATTTCATCCAGTAGTTACTGATTTTGTCAATGCCCGGTGATTTCCAGTCTGACAATTTACCTGTGCTATTACTTATTTCTCGTTCAGTAATTGGTGGCAACTCCATGGTTACTGGAATTTCCCTTTCCATTATTTCTGTCTGTTTCTCAATCCATTCAATATCTTTATTATATGTATCCTCCCTCTCCCAGATTCCCTTTCAGTATTCTCTCATTTTATCATTTGTGGGGTATTCTTCTAGTCCGCTGCCCTTCTTTTCATTTAGTTTATTGTACAACTTTCCTTGATTTTCTTGGGATAGTTCGTAAAAATCAGTTTATTCAAAACAATTTTTATACCTTTGGATTCTTGTACTCTTTTGCTTTAGTTGTTCTATTGGTGTTTCTTCATCAATTTCCAGATTTATATTATATTTTCGCTTAATTTGAGATACTTTCCATTTGTTTTTCTTGAAATTTTCTGTTTTTAGAGGAGAGAGAATTCTTTCCGTACCCTTATAACTCTCTCTTGTAATCTATTTTTCCACCAACTTTTTATGATTTACCTTATGATTTCTGGACTTACATTATGTTATTCTATCTGTGACCACTTAAGCTATTGCATACATTATTACATTTATTTCTGTTATTTTCCCTGGTTCAGCTTTCTGCATTATATTATGCATTGCTTGATTTGCTTCTCTAACGGCTTGTTCTACCTTTTTTATTATAAGGCAATCTATTGAGCATTGGGACTTGCTTAACTATGGACATTACTTGTTTTATGTTCTCTTCTCTTTCATTTTCTATTGGTTTGGCTAGTGATCTTTCTGAATCATGTTTCTGCATTCTCTTTATTATTATTATTATTATTACTATTATTACTACTATTATTAATCATGTGCCTACCATTCGTCCACTGTGTGATGGGGGCCGCATCCAGAGCGGCGTGCGTCGTAGCGTCTTGGCCGGCGTGTGTCGCGTGTTGCGTCGGGCAGGCGCTGCCGCTGCTGCTGGACTCGCTCTTCCGCCCACTTGCCGTGCCCCCTTCCCCTCCTCCTGTGCGCCGCGCCCTTTCTGCCTTCGCTTTCCCCGCCTTGCCCCTTGCGGCCAACGGGGCTCCACTCCCTTCCTCGCCGTCGCGTCGCCTCTACTGCTGCTCGCGCCTACGTCTTATCGATCGGCCAAGACGCCGGGAGGCGGTGGCAGCGGCGGCGGTGGCGGCGGGAGAGGCGTCCGGAGCTGCTCTGGATGTGGCGGAACGGCCAGTGCTTGATACGAAGGCACTGCCAGAGGAGGCAATGGAAGAGGCGATTCTGGATCAAGACGACATCGCTGTTTCCTCCCTCTGGCAATCCTAGCATCTACATCTCCCTCCTACTCCATATCCTCATTGTCCTCAACGTCACCTCAATATCCTCGCTCTATTCACATTGTTCCCTGTTCTCTCACTATCCTCACAATGTCTTCGCCCCCTCACCAAGTCCTAATCCCTTCCTCACGACTTCTCTACTATCCTCCCTCCGCGTCCTCAGCGCCATCCTCATGTCCTCATGCCGCCTGCAACCGCGAACGCCAACGAGTGGCGCTGGGTTCGAGCCCCGATCGATAGACGCGCAGCCCTTCGCTTCCCCTAGTATGCGAGGACGGGGGTGGGGAGGACCAGGAGGCGGGGACTGCGGCCGCGCTCCGGAATGCGCCCTCGCAGGGGTGGAAACCCTCCGCGCGCCGCTGGGGGAGATTCGGGTTTAAAGCGCAGAGCTCGATATTTCTACCCGTTCCTTGCTTCGAGAGATTAAAATTTCGAGTAATGGGATGATGTGGGAAGAAGCGGAAGTCAAATGCAGTATTATGTTTTGTATTTTACGAACATTTCGAGAATATTTTAGCTACTAGGAGGAGATCGCAAGTGGTAGCAGCCAAGTCGAGACAAAAAGAGATAATCCATGCAATAAATAAAAATTCATTATATATAACTATTTGATCATGCAGAAGAGATTTATTACATAAATATTGTATATTCTATTTGAAGACTACTACAGACCGAAAGAATTTAACTTTCATTAGTTTTCTAAAATTCACCGGATAATTAAAGTGAATTGCTAAAAATCCCTGGACAAAACCTTACAATAACATTTATATGAATGACATTTAAAATCCATCCTGGTACCTTAGAGTTATGAGCAAATTTTAGATGTGTGAGAGGATGCTTGTTCAATTTCTTGATGAAAAATTTAATGAGACCAAATGACACTGACCCTCCATATCATCTTAGTATTATTCGTTAGCAAGTGCAAAAAGTGCAAGAAATGCTGTTCTTTTAAGCACGGATCTGAAATCGATGTTTCCAATCAAGCTATACTTTTTCAAGCTACGTACAGTTACAGAGAGTATCAAAATTCAGTGAAAAGGTACGTTTTTCACAAAGAAATGTGTGGATTTTCAAAAAGGTATTCCCAGGTAGAGAATATTCTCCAAGATGATCTTTGGTAACAATAACAGTCAGTTCTCATTTTCCTCTAAAACATATCTTTCCTGAACATATTTTTGGAATTTTTTAGTACAGTTTTGATTTTTAACCACCTTTCGTAATTGACATTGTCTTATTTCCCCCATAATTCTCCATATGGTTATATTGCCTGTTGAGTTTGGACAAGCTCATTTCTCTTAATTCGAAGGATCAAGGCTCGAATCTCTGGCAACGTAGGAGTGATCGTTGCACCGATGAAAGGCAACCGGAAAACGTAGTTCTACTTTAGTAAAAAGAGATCACTACTTCATTATTACTATCTACGACTCTAATATTCATTATTGACTAGAGTAACCCATAAATGCAGCAACTACCTTGATCCAGCCTTCAGTTAAGAAGAATGTTTCCATAATCTTTAACATTTCCAAGCAATAATTCTGCTTACTCCGCAAATCTCTCAAAAGACCTGTTCGTTTGTACCGAAATCGGCTTACTATGAAATTTCGATACATCGAAACGTATCTTCTATCCCATCAGCTTGGGTTGAGGAAAATGTTATTTCAAAAAAGTGGATGTTCTATGTTTCAAGAAAGGTGCAAAAACTTACAGGAAATAAAGCAAGGTATTTTTTGTTTTAAGCGTTGATTTTTTTCTCGAAAGATGCATTCTAAAAGTGTAGAAGTGAGGTATTGTAAGTAATTTTTTGAAATAGAATTTACTTTTATCGGATTTTTTTTGTGGATGGTCTCGCTCACGTGACCTTAACTTTGAATTGGACAATATACTTTCACAAGTTCAAAAGGACAATTCTCTTTCTAATTCTAATTGGGACTCTAGGCCTGGACAGTCCCAGTATTCCAGTAGACTCTTCAGTTCTCAATTTTACGACGCTATTTCTGTGACGTTGTTACCTCTATGTTCACAGTATGTAGATGCTCTTATGTTCTATTACCTAGAAATAATAGAATGAATAAACTGGCGCATAAAACTTTTCTACAAGTATTATTTGTTTTGAATAATACATCAGAGCAATCAGTTGTACACAAGAGTTCAAACATGAAGAAACCGAGTATGATATGCTCAAGGCCGAAACACGAACAATAATTTCCAGGGTATCAGCCTGAATGGTAATAGTACATATGTAGGAGGCTAACAAGTGGTGTAGCGTTCAACATCTTTGCAATTAAAGCAGGAGCCTCCGGTTTCCATTCTCATCTCTTCGCCATTTTCATCTGACTAGTTGTCACAACAGAAAGAATGAAAAAGAGGGATCAAATCCAGACCAATGTAGCCTCCAACCAAAGCCAAGAGACGCGAGCGAAATACACACCTTCTGGAAATTTTGAGAAGCTGCAATGTGTCGGTATGAGGGAGTAGTTATGAGGGAGGATCCATACCACATAACCACATGACTGTCGATGAGCCAATACTAGCATGACGAGATTGCCGGCTCGTTCTCTGTCTGTAAACACATGGGCATTTTACTAATGTCAACAGAGTATTAATGTGTTAACGTTCGTATACTGCCGTCTACATCAACCGATTCGTAGAGCCGACAGTAATTGGTATGGCCACTCAGACGGAGAGAGGGCATGATCTCTGACCGTTGGCTCCAAGGAGGTCAACTGAAGTTATCTTTTTCACCGGTTAGAGTAACTTTCGTATGGGGGTGCCACGACATGCTGTATGGAATGGGTGGAGCTATGCTATCCCCTGTCCCGCAGCAGACGTGTAACAACGCCGCGCTTATCCTTCATTGGTTTCCTCTCCTTACTATTATTTCGCCGCGAGGTATATAGTCTCTCTAGCTTTTTCGTGTGTCGGTCAATTGAGACCAAGATGGGCTTTCAGCACTTTCCAACAACGTGAATAAGATGCGGGAAGAAACGGTGGATACTTTCAAAGTCGTAATCATTAAAAAATAATAAAGGCAAAACTACCAATTAAAATTCTTGGATAATGCCGGACTATTTCGGCTAGTAAATTTTAAAATGTGTAATTCATTCCCAGTTTAATAAAAATAAGACAACTATTCAGACATTTTGTTAATATCGCTCCATTAGCCAAGTGAACGATCTGTGGACTAAATGCTCTTTGTGCCAATTAAGTGACATATCTCTATTTGGGCTTCTATGAACTTTATTCCCGCCAGAATAGCGTCAAAAAGTCTGTCATGACGAGTAAGATGGGCGATAGATACACGGTTGGCCTTTGACGTCACGCTATCGATCGATTCAGTGAACCAGAGATAGCGAGCGAGCCCTTCGTCGGTATGAGGTAGCCTCCGATGAGCGACCGCTCTCACTTACTGCAAGTTACTCGACGAGTCATGACTTTTCATCTGGCGCCAGCGCGCGACCAGCGCTCTTCTCCGAAGCGAACCCGACGCGTGGACACTCGTTCACTTGCAACAAGTCATCCGACCAGTCAACATCCCACATCACTTTACTTCTCATCTGGCGCCAGCGCGAACAACGCGCTTCTCCAAGGCAAGCCACGGACATCCTCACTTGCCACAACTCACCTACATACAAACCACAGGCAAGCGTCCTCACTTACAACAACTTCACGGTCAAACCGCAACTTAGTTTGGCCACGAACTGCACTCCAGCCGTTCAACTCAAAATTATCAACCCAACGTCACCCAAGCTGAATCTCTGAAGAAGCGAATCGTCTCACCGCATCGTAGTATCTCACCAGAATTTCAACTTTGTATTCTTTCATTACTTTCAAATTTCATGTTTCATGGCATTAAACTGTTTTTTGTTGGCAGTCCAGTGTTCAACTGTACCTCATCTACCTTCCTCATTTTCTGTAATTTGCGTGTACGTTAATGGTCCGTCGAACCGCATCAGCTCATCCTGCATGTACATGGAATTTCACCTAAAATTTCTGTACACAACTTTCGTTACGTTGTTCATTTTTACTACACTCGTCCCAAAATATGTTATCTAAGATAAATCGCATACAGCTTTCATATCCTTTTATCAAATTTCGAATTAAAAATTATGATTTATACAATCCGCAACTGTATTGTCACCCGTATATGTGTATGTGACTACCGTATATTCCCGCAGATGAGATGTTAGTTGATTCATAAACACGGTCCCCCGAAGTCCGTGATCGTCGTATAGAACAGACACAAAAAAAGTTAGATTGAAATTTACATGAATTAAAACCGTTATAAAATAAAACAAATCACACACCAGTGTATTTAGAATTCTTCAAAATCCTCACGTTCATTATCTCAGGGAAATAGCTGACGTACAACCTCACTTTCGTTGTTGAGAAGCTCGTCGTGTGGGTCCCATTCCGTACCTAACAAGCCGACTTCCTCTTCTTCATCAATATCCCATAACTAATCATCCTCTGTGCCATCCATAAAATTAGAAATCCCACACGTTTTTGCTTCATACGCCGATGATAGTTTGGGGTTCATCATGTAGGGCAGATATTTGCTAAAACCAACTTTGACGTAATATCTGAAGGTCGTTTTATCTGCGGAAATTTACGATGAGTTCACTCTATAATATTTTTTAACCCAGTTCGGCCATTTGAAACATCAAGGAATATATCTAGCAGTCATAAAAATACACAACTTTCCAACGAATTATTTTTTCCTCGAGTTCCATATTCATTGACGTACTCGAAAAAAATGGCTTATAGGTAAGTTATTTCACGATTATTGTATTGTGATGAATGACAGTAACATAGAGCTTTCAGGCTACAACCTCTGTATATTTTTGAATGTTCGCTTTCAATCGCGCGCTTGGGGAAAAAAACAAGAATAAAACGTCGAACAAAGAGAGGGAGTGAATTAAAGCTGGATGGCGAGGACGGCAGAGTGACATGGGATTTCAGTGGACATCGAATATAGCAGATGCCGAGCATTTTCGTATGAATGAATTCAAGGTGTATTGTAATGATATTTCATAAAACAGATTTTTTAAGTTTAAATATGCTCTACTGAACTTTTCTCTATTGAACATTTTTTTACGATACGATGAATTTAATACTTTCAGGTGAGGTTAAAACTTTGGCAATCTATTTTGTATGATTTCTCAAAAAATGGCTAATGGGAGTCTTGAATCGAAGTAACAAAAGCTAGAGAAAATATTTAAAACATCGGAAAGATACACTCCCGATTCGGATGTTTCAGCTTTCACCCACTGGATGCTCTTGAGGTTGATAAAAGTGAAAGCTTAAAGGTTGGAGGTTGGTCTGTCTTTAGAAGTTTCCTATCGTGTATTCCTCTATTATATATACTCTGTATTATATATTACATATAAATAACTTTTAGAATATGTTACATTTTATATAGTTATATATTACGTATAAATATGAATTCACATTAAAAATAGAATCAAAGCCTGATTTTCCATAGATGTCCTTACCAAATTGTGTCTCAAAAGTTGTTCACGAAACCACCTGCAACACCATTTGGTCTTGTGGTAATAGTACAATAGTTGACGCGTATTATTATTGTCTTATAGATGTTTTAAAGTTGAACTATCTTTCCTTTCTAACGAGTTATTCATGAAGCACATTCCGTAATTCCAACAAAGAAATGTAAATGGTATCACAGCGTTGATCATTGTTTGAGACAGGTACTTCTTTGTGTTGATATTTTTTCTATATTTTTAATAAATTTCACAAAGTGTGTTTTGTAAAAGATATGTCCGCTTATTTGATTTGTGGAGGAAATTTGGCTTCACAGCGCCAGTCCCTTTTCTCCCTTAAGTCTTCCTTTATCATTAAAAGACTTTTGTGGAGTTAAAATAATGTTACAAAATTTAAGATATTTATTTCTTGAAGGGTTACCTCTTTAAATACGAAAGAATCTACTTCTCTCGGGATAATATTTCTGGTATACAATTTTGGTATAGAATAATTGGTACATAATAATTGGTATACAATTTCTCTATGTTAATGAAGTATACAATTAAAATAGTTCTTTACTTCTGTCTTTTTTCGCACATTTCTACTGTATTTTGGGAGTAAATTTTGGGAGAAAGTGCTATTAATCAATGCATTAGATTTCTAAATTGACAAAAATAGTCGTAGCTCCTTCTTTTCCCAAAGAGTGCACGCAGACGTGTCCAAACATAGCAACGATTCCTTGTAATTACGCAAATAACTTATTCCCGTGCTCAATAAAACGCCAACTAGGATAAAATACTTATGAAACCAATTGTAAAAATCTATTTCAAGTGAAAAAATAACACCGAGAATTAACTTACTCATGACATGTGTTCCCTTGAAGCATGTGAAGTGCTTTCTTTGACAATAAATTTATTTATTTATTGATCTGTAATTACATTCCACCCGAATATCATTATCCCTTACATATTTTGTAAATTGTTCAAAATTTTGAAATGTTTGTTGGGGAAAAATATGAACACGGATATGATGACGCTTTATTAGATTATGTACCGAAATAATTTTTCCCAATAAAAGTTGTGCTTTAAATACATTTACCAGAAAATTAGTGAATGTTTCAGAACGACCACTTACATAAAGCAGATGAATGTTTGATCACATGGATGGACCCGAATTCGGCCCCCATTATTAATCACAGGAAAATGTATAGCTTATCTGGGGTTTGAATTGGGCAACAACTATTTTCAGGTAGAAAGATGATGTCATTAGGAGAGAGGGGCAAGCACTTGTACCGCATACGTGAAGAACACGTAAGAGATGTATGACTAATATCAGATTACAATTTTTTCTGTTAAAACTCAAAACGCACGTATGAAACCCAACCCACCCTTTGCACCCATCGAACGACCGTCGTCTAATTCCTTTATTAGTTCTTATTAACTTTCGGAATACCATATAACGGGCTTGAGGAAATTCTACTACAATTATTTATTTAATGAGTTTGGGTATATTTCAATTTTTAAAACATTTTTCACCTAGACCTCAGTTTGGGGATGTGCGCATGAGATCTCGCATGTGGGGGGAGATGGTTCGCCAAGTTTGGAGCATCGCGTTCCTTGGTTGTGTTCATAGCTTGTATTATGAGAAACGAAGGGGTCATCTCCCCGGAAATGTATGTATGCCTGTATCGAGCGTTTAAATTCAAGGAGCTGTAAGCCAGGTAAGATGCAGAATTTTTCAATTTCCTCTCCGCAGAAGCATTAGTTAAGCACCACAGACAAGATGTGATAACTTTTGCTCAGGTGAAAATGGCGACGAGCAGCGAATCGAACCCGGGACATCCTGCATGATCGCAGGGGCGTTTACCACTACACTACTCTTTCGCCTTTCACAACTGTGCACCATTTTCACCCTGACCTAAACTCCGGACCTGAGACCAGACAAGTTGGTTCGCATATTTGGAATTTGCTCTTGCCCCTTGCCTACTTATCTACATTATCACTGTACTTTTGCAGGATGCGGCCCCAACTCATGCCCAGATTAAGCTACTCTTCGACGCCTTTTCCTGTGGTAAGTTCTTGTGACCCAATTCGAGTTCATCCCAACACGGTTATTATTTTCTTTTCATTTCATGAAGTTTTCTTGTTCGTTTTTACTACTAAGCAAATTCAAAGTTCAACTCAGTATAATCAGAAAAGTAAGTTAGATTTTTTATTCCCTCAAGGTAGAACTAAAGATTGGCTCTTTCAATATTTTATCGAACTAAGTAATAGAGAAACCCCATTAATTCTATAAACGGTAAGTTATTCATCAGTGATAAACAAGAACCATTTGTTTGATAGAGCACGTGGGTAAGTCTATTCGTTACTTCATTTTTCACTGGGGTGATGCAATACTATTGCATCTTTAACCCTTATCTATGACCCTGAACTGAACAAAACGGGAACATGGTGTCCAAAAAGTATGAACCTACGGTGAAAGTTTTTCTCTCTCGCTCTGACTGAAACAAGGCCTGGCACAAAGTTTGCTACGTTCCCCTGTAATTGACAATGAAGCGCTGCAAAGTGCCGATATGCGATGACTTTCGTGAATCCAATTCCGTGGCAGCATAGAAATGCGTGTCATTAGCAAACGGAAATCGAAAACAATTAGTCGAATAATTCACTGACATAGTTTAAGAATGAGAACGACTCAATGAGTTTACATTACCAAATTGCCACATCCTGTAAAACGTATTTATCTTTGGAGAGGAGCATTTGAAGAATGAGTAAATTCTATTACAAAATATGTAATACAGAAATGAAAAAAAAATAATATTACACTCACCCACTTATTGTTCAAAACATCTATAAGAAACTGCAGAATCGTCAAGAATATTGTAGCAGCGTAAAACAACGACAAAACCAAGTTTGTCGACGGAGTGACTCCGAGAATTTATGAACTATTTAGAAGGTAACCAGGACTTTTTAAAGAATTTTTTGTGCAGCATATGTATTCTGGTGTTCCTCTTTCTACCTGCTGGCGCACCTCCGCCTACAGCAAGGGGAAATTTCTACAACTAGTTTTTCTTTGGTGCTAAGAGCATGCTTCTCTCATATTGGTTTAGTGACTCCGCAGAATCTCGAAAATGATTCGTTATTATTTAAGGAATTGACAACTCATTTGTTTATACATGTTAAGAGATTTTTCCATGTTAATTGTTTCAAGGTGCAAGAAAACTCAAAAATGAAGTTTCAGTGAATTTAAAATATTAATATAAATTATATATTAATATATATTATTTTTGTTTCATTTCAAGTAACCTAATGCATTTGATTCATATTTCAATTAAAGTTAACATGCAAATAAAAGTTTTTTTCGTTCTACACAATTCAGAGTGTTGTACTGCACGAATACTCGCTTGCATTGCATAGTCCACGTTCAGAAAACCCTGGAGGCAACAATATAGGAAACGAAGCTTAGTGAACAATCTTTTCATTTTTAATTAGGTACTTTCCAATCGGCCTTTCGGCCTCACAGAAGCTTTAATGTTTACAGGATTTTTAAGGAAATTTCCTAACTTCATATTGAATGCTTTATTCAGCTCACAGTTAAATTTATGATACAGCTTATTTGTTTTACTTTATTTTAGCTGTCCTGTGGTAGAAAAAATGGGGAAGTGAAGAATATGTAGATACAGAGGAGTTAATGATTATTTTCTAGTTAATAAATTCTTTTATCACAGTTTGAATATATCTTTGAGAAATCGAGATCTAATTCTGTTTGCAATATTTGCTTGTTGTCCTAAATTGAAATATGTTGGTAACTTTCGGTCAAGTGAAAATGGCGACGAACCGGGAATCAAACCCGGGACTCCTGCTTTTATCGGGTGTTAACCACTACACCACCCGTTCGCCTTCCACAACTTCCACCCAGTTCAAATATGTTGCACTTGGACGTGAAGGAAGTAGCTTATAGAATTTTGTGAAGAGATTAACTATATGGTCAACTATAGTTTGAATTTGTAGTCATGAATTTATTTACTGGGGGTGAACCATGGTGTGTTAAATAGTTTTGAGAAAAATTTGTTTTGTAAGGTTTGAATGATGCTTACATTGCTGGTGGCAGTATTTATGAAACCATGCATGCATGCATATGTGAGTTCTCTTATAATGCTCATGTAGTTGTAATTTCGATTCTAATTTCATTGAGGATGCTCAGTGAATGAGGGGATATAATTTACTGCTTTTGCTGCAGATATTTGAACGACGAATTGAAAATCTATTAATACATAAAAAGGTTTGGCATCTACGTAAAGACTAGATGTAAGGAATAATCGAAAACAATTAGATAAAAAGGATCAAGTAAGGACATAAGAACGATAGACGTAAACTATTCTATTGTCTTTAAGTTCCTGGGATGTTACTAAGATAATAGATAATTTCTATATTATTTACTGGCAGATTACCCGGCGTTACCCGGAATTTTTCTTAGACTAGTCGTCTTTTATTCAGGAAAAATAAAATTTATCTATATTGTAATATCAAAATACTTTTACTTACTGGTTTTTAAAACCATATACTGCTTTCTAATTTTACAAATTAATAATAATACAAATTTTATACAAAACTTGCTTCGGAGGCGAGAGGCGGCTTCACCATTTCAGTAAAATTCTATAAAATATAAACTATTCGTCGAAATTTAATGATTTTAATACGATTTTATCTTTGTTAAAACGCTCAAAACAAAGAATGCTTTAAATTTGATGATGATTGCTTTTTCCGTCTTAAATGAGTCTCTAAAATTGAAGTATTTTAACACTTCTGTTTTTAATAACGTTTGATCGATTATTTAGGTTAGTTTTTGAAAATAGACATATGCTGTTGCGAACATTTCCCGGAGAACTCTTTCAGTCGAACAATATTGCCATTCATATGTGTCACCTACCTCTAAGAGTTTAGGTGAATATTCCTCTTCTCTTTCCCAATTTCATCGACATTTATATTAAAAATAATTTTTTTTTTCTATGTTTCTTTTCACCCTTTTAAAACACAAAAGTTGAGCTATGTTCTTCCTAAACATCTAAACTATCTCCTTGCCAAACTTCATCACTATCGGTTCTGTGGTTTAATCGTGATCAAGTAGCAGACAGACAGACACGCTTTCACGTTTCACATTTATGTATTAGTATTGATTATTTAGTTGTTTACTATGGGAAAACGTTAACAAATTTAATAGCGTCATTCGATATGAAAGAGAACGAGAAAGATAAAAATAATTTTTGAGAGTTTCGCATTTTAAAAACTTTCGTATGAAAATTTCAGAAAACAGGTCGCCTTCCGGGATAGTAAATATAGGGATCAGTTCGGTGTCGTGTAGCAAAACTTTCTCTTCTACAGTAGCAAAAAGAAACGAATGTTGCTATGAACATTCACACCAACATGCCAAGTGTTTCTCATGAACAACTGATTCCATAGATATCGATTGGTTCTAAGGAAGGATAAATATTGTTAAAATACCGTAAGACACTAGGGTTAATTAATAATATAGTTTAACTATTTGTGTCAAAAATTCATCAAAATTACCTTTTGAGGAATTGCTTTTAAATGTAGGTGTTATACATATTTTTTTCATATTCTAGGTTTGGATATTTCACTTGATTTTTCAAAGAAGAATATTCCAGGATCAAGTGTGATGCTGCGCTTTTCTTCTGAAAGGTAAAATTTTATCATCTCATTGAGTAAGAGAAGAAAAGTATTATAAAATATTAAATACCCTACCTTGAGTAATGTAAGTTAAATAAATTTTAAAAGATCTAATTCAAATGATTAATTTTCCATCATGTACTATTTCTCAATTACGTGTCTTAATTTCAGTTGTATTTTCACTTCTAATGATTATTTTGTTGTTTATTACCAAAAATATTTGACGCATCAAAAACTTTCATCCTTGACTTCAGAAAAAGCAGATACAGGTAGTACATTCCATTAAACACAAATTTAAGTATAACTTATATCTTATGATTTCGAATTCGAAAATGTTTTTGTGGCCATTCAAAACATACAACTACTTTAATTGAAAAAAAAAAAGAAAAAAAAAGAAAGGAGTTTTGGCCCGAAAAGTTATAAATAATATATCGAAATTAATTCATTAACGAAGTATTTGAAATATTACAATAATAATGTGTATACAGTTTTACAATACTTCCGACAATAATAAACGTCAATGCTATGTTTGAAGACTGGGAAAGCATACACATTAAGGGTTTTTTTTTCGGAAGTTTACTGAACACTGATTTTCCTTATATTTGTTTTACAATCCTTAACTATTAATCAGTTTAGTCAGTTTAGAGGAAAATAATTAATATTGCAGTATTCAGGCACGTTTATCATGGAACCTCTGCCGATTAAGTGCCGACGTTATCAGCTTCGTCGACGTGTTTTGTGAGGTTACAGTGAATGATTCGCATCGTTATGCACAGGGAAATCGTCGGGATATGATGGATGTTACGAGTTTGCGATGCGATAGACAGGTCATTCAACTGTGTCTGTGGACGATGTTATTACTTAAATCTGAATTCTACACAATTCATTTGTTTCTAGATTTCTTTGAATATTATAGTTTCGTTTTTTGTTTCATTGAAATTGTCGATAGCCAAACTAGCTTACACCTTCGGCATTTTGTAAGTTCAAAATAAAATCAATGCTTACTGTTCACTGCTCAAGATAAAAGTTAATGTTTTCACAAATACATAAGTACGAGCCATCCCGGTCCAACTTTGTATGTGATTTTTAGTTGTGATATCCTTCGTTACAATTTTCTTTTAAATTGCGCGTTTACTTACAAAAACTGAAGGGATATCTGGATTAGTTCGTGACATATAGCAAAAATTCGAGGAAACAATTTTTCACCCTGAATCGCTCTTCAGAAAATGGAACTCCCTTAAGGTAGTACTAGAATTAAATCACTAAACTATCTGAAATCTCTGAAGAAATGGTCTAATCCATGGCGTCTTATGGAGGAAACAGTCATCTTCAAAAGAAGGCCAACTTTTAAATCACTAAAGTGATGGAAGTGTACATTGATTTGTTATAAATTTTCCGTAGTGTTTTCACATCTCATTTAACTATAGGTTACCGGATATTTGATACAGATATTTAACTTTTTCCGAGGTGAGATACATCAATCACGAAACAGTGGCGCTCTGTTTTTACGTGCTCTTGTGCGTTTCGAACGAGTCAATAGAGTTCCTGAATATTGTCTATACTATACGAATACTATTAACTAATTCATTGATATGAAATTAAATCACGTTTTTTCATCATTATTTTTATTGTAATTGTTTTATCACAACATTACGAATTATAAGTAAAACAATTATACTTTAATTATACGCAGTGATTTGACTAACATGGATTGTTGGTTCCAGCGTAAGCGTCTCTACGATTACTGATGCAATTCCGAGAAAATTTCGAAAAACTTTCTCTGACAGTTTTCTCTTTGAATGAGTCAAAACAAAAGTAATTCATATTTGGCAACGTTTTGTAATAAAAACCGAGCGATTTGTTTGAGTGTAAAATGTATTCCAACCTTCATGATCTTAGATGAAACATCCCACCACGGCCCTCATTCATCGCCATTATACTCGTGGAGTAACTATACGATGTCATTGAATATGGAGAACCAAAAACTAGTATGACGAAAACAAATGGAATTAAGAGGTTGCAGCCCTGATAATAGCCTAATGGCTAAGGTGAATGGAAATGATTCGAAAGAAGAAAGAAGAAGAAAGGATCGAGTTGGCGTAAACAAGGGACATGATTGCGAAAACTTCCCGGTATTCATTGTTACATTCCAAAATAGCGTGCGCGTAAACAGAAATGTAAAAAAATGGGAGAAGACAAAGCTATTGTTTAAATAAGAATAATAATTTGAGATACCTTAAAATATTTCAGAAAAAGAATATGTTTCTTAAAAACTCAGGATAATTCCATGTAACTTAACTTTTTACTGAAAATATAAAACCAAGTCACCAAACGTTTGATGCTTTTAATAAAAAAAAAAGGACATTCATGGTTTTGCTTTGTAAGATGGCTGATAGAATTTCTGGAAAGTCCTTGACGTCAACGGAAGCGGCGACAAACACACTTACATCCGCCGAGCCATTTCCGTCCAGTTTTGTTTTGAAACTATTGAACTAGTAAAAACATTAAAAAATATGACTTTTCTGGGAACGTAATTTTCAATAGCTGAAGTTGTTTCTGCATTCTTTTTTTCTTCTACATTCTGAACTAAATAGTTTCTTTTTTGCGAAGCAGTTTTCGACTGCACGTGATTCATTTTTTGTAATTTCGCTTATATGAGGGAGCGAGATCGACTACTCCGAATCTCCATTGACTACAAGTATTGACGATGATGGCAGCTAAATCGAAAATTTTTTCAAAAAATAAGGAATAGACCTATGAAATATATTGATGATGAATATGGCCTCCTTGTAATACAATTACTTATTGTTTGAAATAACTTATTGAATAAATAATGACTTACGACCTTAATTATAATTGAACTTACTGTTTGAAGTCGAGCAACACATGAACAACTATAGATTCAAGTATTTCGTTTCTTGGGAACATCATGAGAATGTCTCAGAAATAGTGGAATCTGGCATTATACTTGATATTACTTTTTTCTCGTGAATAATGCAACAGATAATTACTTCGTTTGAAAACAATAATTCTTATTATTTCCGTTTTTAATATTTATAATTACAGCAAATTTACTCAAGTTATTTTCGAAAAATTCCATAGGTCCATTAAATATACACGATGATTAATATGACCTCCTTGTATTACAATAAACTTCGAGCGAGGAAACTTCGCTTTTCGTTGATCGAAGATAGAAGTTCGGGTTATATTAAAATTGTGACAAAATAATAGAGATATGGGATACAATTAAATTAATATTGTAGAAAATAGGCATGCATCTTCGTTGGCAAGAGGGATAGAAAACTGTATATGAGTGCATCAATCAAGGTTAAGATACGTTGTCATATAACGTAAATATGCATTCACGGATACAGACAAGGACAGATTATAAGAGAAGATAATGAGAGAGTGAAAGAATGATAAGAAAAAGTGGAGTAAAGTTTACAACCATAGGTTGACTACTTTATAAATATGACTATTAAAAAAGTGTACTTTTCAAATATTGATTAAATGCGTATAATTTATGGCAAAAATGAATCCGTACTGATCTAAAATAATTCACTCCATCGCATTTCTCTGAAGTGAAGTACTATTTTTGAAGTCTCTCTCACAAAGTTGTTTAAACAAAAATATTTAAATAAACCCCTTACCATTATAATAATAATTTGCCTTGTACGATTTTTCAACCAAATTATTCGTTTCTCTTATGCTTTAATTATACTTTTTTTTAATACAAAAAATATAAATTTTATTCGGAATTTATAAAAAAATTGAATTAACTGTAATTTCAGTATATTTACGATTTATTATGTAGAATTGGCAAATATGTCTTACTTGAGTTATTAAAATCGTTGATCACAATTAATTGAAGTAATTCACGGACGCGTAGTTGCAATGTACTGAACATTGTTTACCATTGTATTTGAAATGAGTCTCTTGCGCGTGGCCGCATTTGCTTGATCACAGCACGTGCGAGGAGAGAAATTATTTTTGCTTTTGATGTCGCTCCCTTCTCGTTTTCAGAATTTATTTTTATTCAATAGTCAACAAATATTCCTGTATATATTCACTCAAAACATTTTATGAAACTATTTTTTCAATTAATATTTATTTTAAAAGTTTACACATTGTACGTAAGATATCGTTTATAGAAAGCTGACTGTATATATCATTTTCGTAATTTAGTTGTTTTTTTTAATTTTATGCACTCTTCAGGCTGTGTGTCAGAATATATTACTTTGTTTTATCATATATGCTCTAGATACTATTTCATGTATTCCTTGTGTTCAAATGTTACCTTAAATAATTACTTTTAGTCAAGTCTTCGTCGTACTCATAAACTTGGAAGACCGAAAATTATTATTCTTTCCTTTTACGCGAGAATGGGGTTCGATTTTTAAATCAACATATATAATTGCAATATTAATGTTGAAACTTTATTATAATTTTTTGTTGCTAAAAGAAACCTAATTATAAGATATTAATATAAGAGGCGTATGTGAGTTGATTCGTATTGCTGAGTTAATTGGGGTAGTTCTTACTCCTTTCGGGTCGAGTGAGATGCGCTCCCCATTTCACTACTTCGCAGAAGTTCACTTCTCCTTTAACATGTGTTTTCTTTTGAAACAGCAACAAGCCAGTCTGTTAAATTAACAGCAAAATCAATGAAATAATTAAATAAATTATACACTATTTTTTACTGTAAAATCATTATGCAGATAATGACACAAATATGTTGTCATATGAAAACGACAAAAATCTATGGAATACATATAAACCTATAAAGGTATTGATTTCTAATTAGTTACTGATGATTTTTAAGGAATTTTGGAAGTAGTGTGATGTTTGGGAGTCTCAACCATGTGGTGTTAGTTCATACCCCTATATTCAATGTAATGAATGAATGAATGTATTTTAAGTGTAGAGTTGTATGAGAGTACGTAATTTTATATGTACGTGTGCTAACTATTATGATGATCCTTTATTATTATTATTTGTGGCTCTGAAGAAGATACAAATTGTATAAATATTTTAATTGGATATTACATCCGCGAGTAGGTTAAATAATAGTACATGTGACCTAACAAAGCAGAAAAAAGTTTTCTATACTCTTACAAAAATGAAATATAATTGATTAATAACTCTAGAAGAAATGTGTCTACTCAGATTCGTCACATCTCCTATTATAGATTGTTATTGTACTTCTAGGGTCTCGAGACAAAAATTATCCATCTTTCCAGTCAACATGATCGTGAAGTCAAGGTGATTCGCGGATGGTTTGACTCCAGGATAGACACGTTACTCGTTTTTTAACTGGTTGAGTGGGCCTGAGTGTCGACCTGGATGTTGAGGTGAGATGAAAAATCCCTACCCCCACCGGAGATTGAATTCCGGTTATCCAGCCAGCAACTCAGCGCTCCACCCACTGAGCCACGCTGACTCCCAATATGATCGTAGAAAAGAAAAACATGAATGTAATATCAAAAGCCAAAATTAGCATCCAGCATCGATCTCTTTGTAACTCCTCCTCACTCTCCCTGCTTTGTCCCGATCACCCTTCGACTGATCTCGTCCTTCAGCTGAAAGGTTGTCAAAGTGAGACGCGGAGATTTAATTACGATTGAGCGTGTTCTCATCTTTTTAGCGAGTCGACTCAAAAACATGGTCAATCATCGAATGAAGTGTCGATCCATTCAACTCGTGAGTCTTTCGTTCAACTGACTGAAAAGATCGCCTCGCTCTCTTCATTTGCCTCTCCTCTGTTCCAGAGCTCTCCTTTCATTTGTAGCACATATTCCATGTTTTTGACAGTTTAAATATCCAAAGCCGAAGTATTCGTCACAAACACTACTCTCGATCAAATGATGGATCAAAAGATCTGACTCTCGCGCCGCGCAAAATTTCGGCAGGCAAAATATATTCTTCTTCTGTTACAAAAGGATTGAATAAACGCATTGACACGGATTAATGCGGCAAAAGCTACCGACTCTCTTTCTGTTGATCTGCTGCAAATTATGTCGAAAAGAAAATAAAGTGGTGGAAAACAACCTTGTCTGTGAATGCTTGAAATATTTTTAATTGAAATAATATTCCTCTGATATTTGGATCCACTTTTATATTGACGTTTCATATCCACACAAATATGATTAAAATACAAAATATCTAATAAAAACTTTAAATTCGTTCTTCCTCCAGAATTAAATCGGTGGACTCCACGTATGTGTCTAATACGTAAGCTAGATTAATTTATATATACTAAAATATGGAAGGCTAGATAAATAAAAAGTGAGGGACCTCACCAATTGTAATAAAATCTTAAGTGAATAATCCAAAATGGCCGCACATTGTAGAACTAAGTTATAACATCATTAAATATTAAATGACTAGCTCAGGGATTTCAAAATTTGGATAAAAATATGGAATACGGTCAGAGTCCGGTAAGTAAACCGGTCAGCAAATGACGCTCACTTATTTGGCCCACTCGGCGGAACGATGACTGATGCGGAGCTGTCATTGAGCTTTAATTGAGAATAAGGAAATGGATTCAACCTATAAATTAGCGTGAAACACTCACAAATCCTTATCGAAGGAAACACATTGTTCATAAAAAGTTGATATAATTTAACAAAACAAGTACATAACTGTCATTACTACAAATAATCCCTTTTTAGCATTTCCCCCCAAAATAATAATAAAACTTGCAAATTCACTACCACACATGACAGATCTTTAATTAACACTGGCTTTACACAAATAAATATTCTTTGCAAACAAAAATGGACCTTCTCCGTTCAAGCACATCATGCAATCTGAAGGCTCATTGTACACCATAACAGTTTATAAACAGTAACGTTTATCCAATCTGATAACTGCACAGCCGTGACTAATGATGATGTTTGTGCCATTAACCAATTGTCTTTAGCAAATATAATAGACACAAGTAAATAACAGAATCACACAATGCTTTAACAGTGGCAGACCGTCATTGGCTCATCCAGAAAATGGTTACCTCAATAGTAGCGAACCGATACCAGACATCATTGGAGATAAAAGCTGCAGAGGCTGCCTTATGGAGTCGTCTCATTGGCGTATTTATTACGATTAGGTGTCAATCAGCTGCCTTCCAGTCAGTAACTCCCATAGGACCTCGTAGATGCCAGTCATGCACAACTGCACGTTCACAGGTATCGATAGTGTATGATGTTTCGAGAATTCAATCGATTTCGATGCGTGGTGTCTCGAAGTCGCGCTTCGCGGTAAATTTAAACATCACTGATAGATAACGAACATTATGGAATGTCGAAACTGAGAAAACTCGACGAATGTCGCTCGGAGTTAAATCCTCGCGATCTAAGATGGCGTCCGCCTCTATCGAGAAATATCGACAATAACGTCTCACGATCTATCAAACACAATCTTCGTAACCACCGTGATCATAGTCATAGTAAAAGTAATCTAATCATAAGAGTAAGAGTACGTCTGCCTGTGCTTAAATATCTTCATCTTCTCTTCTCCTACTATTGAAGATTAGTTTTACTCCGCCTATTGCATACGTCACGATCTTTCTTTGACCAATAATAACCGAAAGTCTATTTCACGTGATTTCTCCTGATTGGCTGTGGTCCTTAGGCTGATTAAGGCAAAACGTCAATCTCCGATCGTACTTTGGTCACGTGACGTCCTGTCTCGTGATGTCGTGTCTTCGCGTGATGGCCGTCTGTTTACTCTCAAAAATTGAGGTCACCAGTTTCGCACACATGGTCCCTCAGCTGTCAAGAATGCCATCCCCTTTTCGTCCTGCAGAATGCCCTCAGTTCAAAAAAAAACTCCCTCTTTGTCTTTCTAAATCGCTTTGTAAATCGAACATAAGACAGATGCCGTAGACATCATAAGCGGCCACTAGACGCAGGTTCGTCGAAGGGTCACCCTCACCCCCTCTTTGGTAACTAAGCCAGACATGTTTTCTCTTTTAGACTCCTCGCAACGTGCCTCACTGAACAATGGCTCTTCTCTGGTGCGCAATATTTCCACGGCAACGTTGTCCCGCGAGTAATTATTCCTTCCAAATAACTATAAAATTTCGAAGAGATTGATGAAATGAATTATTTATTACAATATATATTATTGTCTTATAATTCAGAAATGTTCATTTTTGCACGGAAAATACTACTTAGCAATATTTATCCATGTATTTCGAAAGAAATATGCGAAAGTTAACCTCAATACAATAAAATAGGAACTGATAAAACATTAAATTAAATAATAAACCAATGTTTGTATTTTCGGTCCTTACTTCAAATTATGATACCACATCCAAAGGAAAGCTAGCGTAGATTCAAATACCAATCCTAAGAACCTCGACTGTAATAGTAAGGCATTACGAATTTTCTCATTGATTTCTTTCTTGATTCTATTCTTTATTGAATCTCCTTGGTCAGTACTTAATATAAAATTTTACTTTAATAAACATTGTTTGTCAAACACATCTGAGTAACATTTTATTTTGTTAAGTTATCCTCAAATTCTGGATTTGATAGCGTCTACTTTGGACGTAATTATAGAACGTAGGAGCACTAAAGATGACAGCAATGCCGTCGAAAACAGTTTGATATAATAAAAAAAATTTGGTTGAGACTGACGAATTTTTTTTCACTCATTAATCGTTCTATTTTTGATGCCGTTGTTTTACGTCGTGATGAGGATGAATTCTAATGCTGCATCATGTCCGGATTAATATGGATCAAAATTTTAAGTGTATTTATTGTTAATGTTATTTAATGTTAAGTCAGGGTTCATTTATTGTTATTTAATGAAAGTGCAGAAGTAGAGTCTTTCTTTGACGAGAATTCCGAACGTTGGGCAGCGTTTTTTTCCTTCAACATCGTCCCTTCTCCTCCTTCTACATCCCCTCCCCTATCTCCACTATTTGCAAACTCTTACGTTTTCATTATGCTTGTTTTCAACGCATGATTGCAAATTGATTGCATGGTTCAATACTATAACTTGATTAATCTCAAATAAACGTGATTTAAGTTTTATCTTAGATATTTCTGAGACTGCACTGCAAGAACTTGACTACTCAGAATTTCAGAGAATGCACTGCATAGAATTCGGTGACCCAGGTTCAAAAACAGTTCCAATTCCGTTGCTAAAACTTCAGAGAAATCTTAAAACTCGTTCGTCTCAAAACTACCAATTCAGTGTTGTGAAGTTGTATCGAACCGACGATTTACCAGAAAATTTGGATATGAATTGGCTTAGTTTCGTGGTGCCATTGTGATTTGAAGTTTATATTGATTTGTTGTTTAGGTTATAATTGGGGAAAGATATCAAATAACCATACTAAAACATAAATGTAAAATGCAGAAGTGTGTCTGTCTGTTTGCTCCCTTTTGACGACTAAACCACTGAATCGTGAAGTAAATGGGAAAAGGAAATAGCTTACATGTTCAAGAAGAAAGATCAACTTTTATTTTTAAAATGAGTGAAAAGAAAAATTACTGCCTGAACTGTTCGAGATAGGTGACAACTATGAATGGCAATACTCTTCGCTTCAAAGAAAATCAGGAGATGCAGCAACGTAGCATTTCAAATTCATCAGCAATGGAAAACTCGCAAAAAAAATTTTCCCAAATTATTTCAAATACAGAAAGAGTACATAATCTACTCAGGGGAACACCTCATCCCTTGACTGGGTACCGGGAACATTAAATACCCGGGGTGGACCTGACTAGTTAGATGGTAGACTGTTGTCCCCACAGTCATCCTGGGAAGTACCATCACTGCACTTTGGTGCAGGGCAGGTTCCTTACCCCAGTACCATCCATATTTCTTTCCTTTTTTGAAATTTTTTCTTTCCGTCCTCGTCTAATTTTCCCTTACCCTGTTGCCAAGGTATGGTAACCCTGTCAGAAGAGTCTCTGGTCCTCCAGATTGGGGGAAACCTGGCTGTAGGTATAAAAAGCAAACACCCTTTCTTGGAACGATTACGGAATAGAGTTATTATGCTGCCGCTGCCTGGGGATCACCGGGGCACGCTTGGAGCTAGCGCAGGGCGTGGCAGCATGCGGACCGCTAGTGGTGCTTCGCTGAGCAGGTGGGCAGGCACCGGAGAACCCGAAATTACTACAGCCGCAAGTGAAGATAGCCAACCAACATCTGAAGGCGTACCTGCTGAAACTGTTTCTCGGGGGGGGGGGTAACCCAATTTTACTTGACACCACTTCAGCAGGGAAACATTGAGTGCGTATGAAATGAACTCAAAGAGTTTTATCATGCGCACCTATTTAGAAATTATTATACTGGAGACAGAGATGATAACCCATAGGGATAAATTTCTTAAAGTTTTCCTGGAAAAATTTCCGTCTATAACTGATTGCGCAGAGAATTGCTGACCAGAGAAGAGCTATTGTAAGAAATAAATTGCTACCTGTCGCCATTTTAGAAGAAATGGAGAGGGGTGTAACTAAAGAAATAAAGATGATTCGTCTATTATATGAAAATCAGAATTGTAGGTCTCACCACAGAGAGAGCCAATTGGAAAGTGCAAGTGAAGGCACGGTAAGTGTGCACGAAAGCGACGAATTTGTAGAAAACGTCGTTTGTGTTCAGGACAACTGAACAAGAGTAAAAGTACAAGGATACACAATCAAATAAGAGACCTTGAACCTTGGAAGACTTCAAGTAAGTTCGCGAGGATTTTGGAAACGCTTAATGCATATGTTGTTCCTGAATGAAATGTGTTCTTTTGAGGAATTGAATAACCTAATGTATAGCATTGCTCTTACAGCTGCCAGGTGCAATGGTGCAAAAATACTGAAGATTGGGGAGAGGGCTAGACACTGTGATGGAAAGATGTCTACATGGAAAGGAAGACTGCTCCGAAGAAATAAAATAAAGAGAGCTGAAATTACCCGTTTGCTTCAATGTCCTAGCAGAAGGCTCAAAAACAAAGTCAATGGAATTCTTCAGAAATACAAGATTCATACTCCACGTGATCTGTTAAATAAACATATGTGTGCGTTCATCGACACACTGAAGCAGTCATTAGCCGCATTAAGTTCACGGTTACGACGATACTCGAAATGCGATAGAAGAAAGGCAGAAAACACACAATTTGAAAACAACGAAAAGTTGTTTTACAGAAAACTAATTTCAAAACGAGATCCCGGCGAACAAAGACTAGAAAACTATCCAACAATCAATCAAGTAGCAACTTTTTGGTCATCAATATTGTCCAGTTCTGCACAATGCAATGAAAATTGTGAATGGCTGAAAGAAGAGGAATAACACCCATGACGGAGCCTTTGATTACCAATGACATTTTGCAATGTGTCTTGACTAAAGCACATAATTGGAAGAGTCCAGGGAGCGATAATATCCATAATTTCTTATATTAAAACTACCAGGAGTCCATAGTAAAATGTATTTTATAAATAATTTCCTGACTAAAGCTGACACTCTGCCACGTTCCCTGACTGAAGGAAAGACGTATTTGGTGCCAAAAGGAAAAAGTTATTTAGATCCGGCAAATTATCGTCCCATCATATGTCTGCAAACATTTTACAAAATAATGTAACTTTTTCTTGTATAACTTTTTTACTAAATCTACACGTAGAAGACCAACGAATCATGAACGAAGAGAAGAAGGGATGCCGAAAAGGGAGTAAAGGATGCAAGAAGCAATTGATCATAGACTTAGTCATTCTCAAACAGGTCGAAAATAAGAATAGAAAACTCTCATGTTGTTACATATATTATTTGAAAGCGTACGACACTGTTCCAAATGAATGGTTGATCAAAGTTTTGGAATTGTATAAATTTCATCTTTTGCTGATATATTTTTTGAAGAACTTAGTGAAGGGTTGGAGAACAGTAATCTTTCATCCAGCCACTGAACAGGTGACGCATACCCCAGAAATACCAATTAGAAGAGGAATTTTCCAAGGCGATTCACTGAGTCCTTTGTGGTTTTGTCCAGCAATCAACATCTTGAACAGGTCGGGTGTTGGGTATTGCTTTAAGTCCTACAAAGCAGATCATGTAATCTCACATTTCTTGAGAATGGACGACCTGAAGTTGTATGATCCATCATACGATATGCTTTTGGGACAGATCAAGAGTGTCGAGCAATTCTCACATGACTCTGGGTGTGGATAAATGCAAAATTTTAATATACGTAGAGGCAATCTTGAGATAGTTGGATTTGAATCTGAAGAAGGGGTGCGTGTGGAAGCATTAGAGAATGTTGAATTTTATAAATACATAGGGTATGAACAATCGAGGAAAATATATCATTCCAGCATTAAGAATTCACTTACAACAGAGTGTAGCAAGAGAGTGTGCATGTCGTGTCAAATAGATCTAAATAGTAAGCACCTCTTCCACGCTATTAACACCTTTGCATTTCCTGTTCTGATGTATTCTTTTGGCATCCTCGCATGGTCAAAGATCGAAAAATACAGGGTATCATGAGGAAGACTAGGGTTCAACTAAAGAAGTCCAGAAAACAATATGAGAAAGCAAACAATCTCAGATTTACTTTACCGAGAGGGGATGACTGTTGTACAACTCCTTCATAATAGCCAAATTAGAACACTCAGAGGCTATTTCCATCAGAAGAAGAATGAGTCACCTCTTCATCTGAGTGTATGTTGTGCAGACCACAAGTATACTCCCTTGAACTTGGCCAGTAATGGTATTCAGAATAATGAAATCACCCGTAGCAACTCAGAAAAACGCGATGAATGGAAAAGCATTCATGTGCCAATGATCTCGACCAACATATGTCGACAAGCAAGCGTCGAACGCGTGGTTGAGGTAAGTTGAGCTCTTCCCAGAAACAGAGGGTTTCATGATAAAATTCAAGATCAAGTGATAAAAACAAAGAACTATCTAAAATAGGGACCCGAATCAATCTATAATCATTAGGGACCCGAATGCAGGGGACGATAAATGTAGAAAATGCAAGGAGAAAGCTGAAACTATCCAACATGTTGTGTCTGCATGCAGTGCTCTCTCTCTCTCTCTCTCAGTCCGACTACTTACGTCATCACAGCCGTGTGGTTGCTTTTATTCACCAGATTATAAGTTCGAACTGTTAAAAGAGAGTTCTCCATAGTACAAATATATTTCTTCTCCTGTAGTGGACACGGATAGATTCACTTCGTATTATGACATCTATGATTACAGACAGATGTGTCCCTAACAATAGACCCGACATAGTACAACGTGTTAGAAGGCAGAAAACTACGTTTTTGATTGACATGACTGTGCCAAACACAAGCTGTGAGAAAACAATAGTTGAAAAGAAAATCAAGTATGTGGACCTGAGTAACGAAATCAAGATCTGGAAGATCGATAAAGTGTGCAGTGCAATCAACCACTGGTGTAATATCAAAACAGTTGCACGAAAGCCTTAATAATCTTGACTTGAATAAGAATATTTATATATACATGCAAAAAACTGTCATTCTCAATACTACCAACATTGTGAGAAAGTTCTTGAGTGATATATAGATTCTGTAGCCCGTACTGTGTCATATACCTGCAGCAATGTTGAGGGAACAAACAAAATAATAATAATCATCATCTATGAGATTTTTGTCCATATCAAGAGTGTTCTACCGACATGTAAAACCGGTTAAATTCGGTTTACGACACACGTTAACGGTTCGCATGAGGAAACACACGTAGTGGAACTTTTCTTTCCGTGCGTTGAACGAGTGTTCGCCCTCGCGAAGGTAGGTTTCGCGGCTGGTGTATAGCGGATGTCATCCGGTTGCGCTAACCCTGTCGTAAACGGACATCCTTCGCGTGTTATAGGAAGGAAACGCGGTGCAGTTGCGACTTGGCGAGCACTTTACGAGGTCTTGACTCTGCAACGCACCGAGGTATCCATTCGAGCGGAAGAAACTCCAGTTGTGGAGTTATGTTGTCGTTTCTTGCATCCGAGGACGACTGAACGCCACGACGGTTCATTTGGAGCGGTGATGATATTTCTAAATAAATATATAAACTTTATTGTCAAGAAAGCAGTTATATACTGTTTATAATCACACGGAGTACAATAAACTAATTTACTCTCCAGAAGCACCAGTGCTTCTACAATGTAAAAGAATTTATTGATTTTAATTAAAGTTAAATTCGTCTTGTACTTTATCACGCCATTGCTGTAGTACTTTTTAAACAACTTATAACAATTTCAAAAACTATTTTCTTGCATGATTGTGTTGTCTTATGGCTCATATTAATTTAGTTTTATGTGTACTCAACTTTGGCATGGTTGTGTACATAAATTCTGTAGCCCCATCCTGGCCCGGGTTTTTCTCAGTTTTTCCTTCTGGTAGAGGCGGATTTATAATAATAAATAATAATAAATTTATTGTCAAAAACCAGTACAAACTGCGTATGACCACGTGGAGGAAAAAAAACTAATTTACTCTCCGGAAGCAAGCAAGGGACCATCCCATCAATTCC
>NNCF01130069.1:637833-670241 GCA_002313205.1 Laupala kohalensis | reverse complement strand
GGTCCCGTTATCTTATCTAGGAACTTATGCAAAAAATTTTTGAATCCGCCTCTGCCTTAGGGCCCTTGATCGGAATTGATGGGATGGTCCCTTGCTTGCTTCCGGAGAGTAAATTAGTTTTTTTTCCCTCCACGTGGTCATACGCAGTTTGTACTCTTTTTTGACAATAAATTTATGAAGCAAGCAAGGGACCATCCCATCAATTCCGAACGAGGGCTATAAGGCAGAAGCGGTTATACGTTTCACTACTCCTAACAATATAAATAGTTCGATATGAATTGTAATATTAATATAATACAAACAAATTTGTATTGAATAAAACTCAAGAAAGTAATTTCACAAGTGCGTATTATTTTCAAACCATGGATTATTTGTAAAGTATCGTTGATACATCGTAACTACTGAAAGACACGAAATTCAACATTTATTATCTCAATAGATGCCGCCCCGAGGCATGAGCCTAGTGAGTCAATGTAAAAAATCCGCCTCTACCCGGAAGAAAACCGGAGAAAAACTTGGGCCAGGATGGATATGTGATACACATTTCAGCTAAGTCATTGCCGAAAATGCAATATGGCTGCCTGGGACGAATTGGCAACTTCTACGGATTCAAGTTATATCCAAATAAATATTAATATTAGTCATAAAAACGACTATTTGCTGTAAAGAAATACAACAAACTAAGACACAAAGTAATATTCGTCCCACACGCTCGAAGCAAAAGGAACATAACGGCACAGGAGCACGCGAATTGAATTGGTGTCCGAGGATGGAGGTATATTTCAGAAATTCGAATGTCCTGCCAACAAAATGCGAGGTACAAATATCATTACTCTTATGGAAGATGGCGAAGTAAAAGAGTTGGCTACATTGAGTACAAGCCCTGTACCAATATGAAGCCAAATAGACAAACAATAAACAAGCAAATAAATAATTTGTCAAGAGAGATGTTCAACTGCCTAAGACCACGTTGAGAACATCGAAATAATTTACTGCAACTATTATAAAATAAACTAATAAATAGTGCGTTGCCGTTCATTACTTTTTCTTAAGTTAAATTTCTCTAAATAAAAAAAAACGTGCCTTCCAGTTTATGTTTGTGAGAGAAACGTTTGAACATATTTTGTGGGACTGCCCACTTCGGGACTATAAAGCAGAACGCATGCAATAATATTTGAAGTTAGATACTTTAAACCTGCAAAAATTGGATATGTTCTTGTCAACGAAAAGAAAATTTGAGACTATTTACTACTATATACTATTACATAAGCGGTAGTCATTAAACGACCTGTGAGAGAATCGTAGATCTTCACCACCCTGCGGTATGGTTGGCAGAGTGGCGCCGTCCCTACAATATCCGAACCATCGAAGATAGTTGTTATATTTTTGTGTATCATGGAAGATAGGCGAGAATCAAACCGTGACGAAAGATTTAATTAAGAACCCCTGGAATGATTGTGTTGGGCACAGGGTTTTATAAGTTTTCTAACTAAAAATGTAAATTTTTTTTACGGAAAAAGTTCCCGTTTTCAAATGTCTTAATATTTATAATTAGAATATGTGAACTTCCTCAGTACCATTGATAACAAAAGTTTATTTAATTTTAATGGTTTATGAGACATATTAAAGTGAAATATTATTTATAAAATAGAAATCATTTATATTTTCATTAATGTAACGTAGTTGTCTCATCGAACAAAAACTTTAATGCAACACTTATTTTTATTATATTTTTTATTAACACATCAGATAGTAGTTATACTAAATATTTGACTTTTTAATGTACATGTGGCATAAAGTGGAAGAATTGAGAATTTCAGTACGAGAACCTTACTTTTAAGAAAGAGTATATGGAGATACCCTAGTGATGCTTTAAAACTTCGAAGTGACAGTTTTCATATCTCTTAAAAAGTAGGTGCTTGTGATATTTGGTGAGGATCTTCAGTCCATATGTACAACAAGCTACTCTATCCCGATTCGCAATGCAAACGGAACTTTTCCATGACAAGATAGCAAAGAAATTTAGCAAACTAATCCAAAAGTACTCTTGAGAATTGGAGAGCGGTTCAATAGTAAACCAATTAAAAGACCAACTATTTTAAAACTATAAAAAAGTGCAGATTAAAATTGATGTTAAATGCAAGTGCTGTCACTCAACTAAGGCATCCCCAGTTCCTGTCATGACCCGTGGACATAATCACCTGTTATGACCACCATACCTCTATAAGAAGGTATCTAAAAGAAAAAAAATCCTTTATGGAAATAGAGACTCGGGATAATACAATTAACAGAATGCAACACAAAACTTGGAAACTAAAACGTCATGAAAATTCTCCTGCAAAGAATGAAAATGTTCTTCTATAAAATGCCATGTATTCATTTATTTATTTGACCACATGGAAGTATGGACAAATAATTATAATTTTTTAGAAATATTTATTTTGTAAATAATTTGTGTAAATAATTTTTTTATGAAATACCACGAATCGAAGAACATTAACGTAACAAACACCCCACAACTTAATGTTATTTCATTACACAGTTTAATTTTTGATCACCCAATAGATTGGTATAATGTTTTAATATTAGATTGGGAGTCAAATTACTACAAACCTATAATTTCAGAAATGTTACACATCATATTGACGAAATACGGATTGAATTCACAAACTGACACTGAAAACTATCCAAAACTTATAGTTGTTTATTTTGATTTTCTCCTTTGATGGTTTGTTTTTCATATTATTTAATGTTTCTGTGGAATTGTTTTATTTGTGTATGTGGTTAATTAGTTTTCTGTTCAAAAGATATAATTAACACATTTATTTATACATTACACTCAACTGACGATGGCAGTAATCAACTGCTGAAACGTCGTGATATTCAATATAAAAAAATATCTACATAAAAGGACAAAAATTAATATTTCTATTAAATTTTGATTGTAGACGTAAATAATGTAAATTATAATTCATGATAGTTGCAACCACAATAAAACAATACTTGAGTGTTAGACTTCACGTTTTTCGGTAAGATTTGAGTAAATCCCACCTCCGATGCGGAGTCTCGTAGATCTGGTCCGTCGATTTTGCTGCATGCGCGCATCCTGTGTCCATATCCATGTATGATCGCAAACCTTGATTGCAATCATGCTTCGCTTCTTCTCAGCATTCCATTCCTACCTACTCCGCAGATTTTTGCTGACGATATCCTTGAAGCATTTCCATTGTGTCATGTTTGTACGCTTGAGGACGCTGTTATATTTCGTCACTCGCTAGCAATCCATTCCAACTGCGACAAGTTCATCTTTTCAAGAATCTGGAGATTCGCCAGATATAACTCACTCTATGTCCATTTACTGCTCGTAACACATTACACAGGCGTGGAAAATGAATAGAGTTCTATTATTCGATTCAGTTTTTATTCTTACTCGCTGACCTATGATAGAAAAGGTGCGGACGGAAATACGAATAAACAAATACACGATAAATACGTGAATACAAAACCAACGTACATGTTTCTTACGGTTAGAAGAAGGTTAGTCTATGAACTCCTAGAATTATATGAGTCTCTACACAGTAGAGGTCGCAAGAAATTTTGTAGAACAATTTTTTTTTCCTTCGCGAAATTTCTGTGACCTCCGGAATATTTGGAAATATCTTCTGCTGGCCAAATATTCTGACAGATTTCTAATCTAAACAAAGATATTACTACTATATTGTATTGATACTTTATTGTATTTAATATTGTATTATACTTGTTGCTAATAAATAAATATATAATGTTCCCGAAAACGAAAACACTTGGAAATCTGCTGATGAACCTGCACATTTTGTTTGTTATAGAGTTAAGATACCATAAATCAATAGGAAATTCGTATATCTTCCTAGTTCAAAAAGTAGAAATATATATTTTTTTAAATTTCAACTTTAACTTTAATTTTAATTTTAACTTTTTTGTGGTGTCATTGTTGGAGAAATGGTGTATGGAGAAATCGAGTGAGCATGAAAGAACAACTTAATTTGGTACGAATTCCAGACTCTGACGTTAATATACCGAGGGAAATGAAATGGAAATATTTACCAAGAAATCGGGTCAAAATAGATGTTACAAAACCTCGGTAAAATCATATAGAGTTTTTTATAGGAAATATTCGAAAATCAAAATAGGAAAAGTAAACGATGTCGACAAAAGTTAATTTTATTAGCTCTGCTGTAGGACTCGAAACTTGACTCTTTCAACGCTATCCCCAACACTGACAGCAATTAGTGTAGCAGTTAGCGTGCTTTAATCCCTTGGTAAACTTACTTTACTATACTCATTACCACTTTTTTTCTAGGCATATTTTTCCCAGAATATGATACCAAGATTTGTAATATTGACTTGGAATATGCGCCAAAAGACGTCGAACGATCTATTTCATATGATGGAGTAATCATAGTACTGTACGTAAATTTTTATTTTAACGTTCCGTTTCTTTACAATCAGCATACAAAATAGGTCAAGGAACAAAAATTAATGTAATGATGATATAGATTCGTAGATTAAAAACTTTTATTTCTCAAACTTGTTTATTAATATGTATTGATGGTATTGAACTTGATTTTGTAAAACGTGAAAAAATAGTGCCTCCCAGCACCACCAGGAAAATTGGTGTAAGTACGTGTGAAGTGCCCTGAACCCTAAAAACACTTCATAACTTCTTGGGCATCGTTTATACACTTCAATTTCGTACACTAGTGTAGAATACCTGCTTAGTGGAATAAGGTCGTAAATGATACATCGCCAAATGAGTTTCATTTGTTGTTTACGATAAAAATCCAACTATGTACATTAGCCGTAAAGGGATACAGCGAGAGAGAGTTCACACGTGTTCACCCATGCGGTAATTTATTTTACTCGTGCAAACTGTATGCTCTCAGTATACGCATCTCTATTCTTTCTTGTTCTCTCTCAAACATATTTATTTTGTTATTTAGCGATCGCCTACACTGGTTTGAATGTGAGATCCAAATTTAGGGGAAGGATTTCACCTTTGGATATAACCCAACTTCATAGTACTCGATCCATCTCATGTCCAATCGGTACTCACATCTAAAGATCTCGCTTCTAAGAGAGTTCCTCGACAACATACCTATCACATAGCAGATGACCAATTTCTGGACAAATTTGCACGGCAAATCTCCTTTACAGAAATTTGTTAAACATTAAATTTGAAACAGATGGAGAAAATTGCAAGACAAATATTGGTTCCTCGTTAATAAGACATAATCTCTTCACAAATTCTTTGAACTCTGGAGAAACCTGGTAAACATAGAAGTTGTGAAGACCATACGCCAACTGGGAGTTGCAGTCGCAATGCAGGGTTCAATACCTGAATTTTGCAACTGCGAGTGAAACAACTTAACTATCGTACGGAGTTTTTAGCCCCATGTGTATAAAACGAAAAAAAAAAAAACTTACCAGCGTTTAGACCTGATTTTATTTTACCTTCTTTAGGGCGAAGAAAGAAGCAGATACTTGATAAATATTTTTTTAAAGAATAAAATAATTGATTCTTCACAATGTAGCGTTCAACTGACTATACATCACACGTTGTTTCTCTTTGCACCTTCTCCTGAGTTGGTCATTCATCTTGTTTCAAGCGTGTTAAAACTACCTTTTAGATTTATTTATAATTGTATGTATGTTTATTTGTAGCCATGAAGAAGGTCAAATTAAATCAGACCGAAACGTTGGCAAATTAAATTTATTAAAATCATTTCTTAAACCTAAAGTGGAAAAATCATATCCCAGTTGTCACAATACATATGAATATATATGCCCAAAAAATTAAATACGTTTGCAAAAAAATGCTTCTCTCTCATTTTGAGCGTATGAATAGACCAGTTTCTCATGACTTTGGACATGGATCACTTCATAAGCAAGGTTTTTTCATATTCTCAACGAAAACAGAAATTTTTTTAAACCCAAATTTTAATTATATAATTTCCATGTTTTAGGATTATTAACCACACTGGTCTATGTTGTAATCATATTGAGAGCTTGGTCATACAATAAAACATTTATTAACTATTTTGATAACTTTATATATCCGTCAGGACTACAAAGGACGTAATAGTGTCTGTAGCATCACACCACAAGCCCTTATGCGATGTGAGTATTTTTGGTAGAAGCGGGATCCACATAAATATACCACAACCCTTATGGTAGATGTCGCTGCCACCAGTCCAGTTTCCCAGGCAATCAAACACACGTGTAATAACAAAAAATAATGATTTAATACAAATTAACTAGAAATCTGAATTTACAAACGGAGACAAACTCCCAAAATCATTAATACATTTAATAATTTGTTATTACACAAGTAATGCTATCGGAAAGCATTCATTACACTTGGATAAATTTAGTTGAAGGTTATCTGAACCTTCAAATTTATAAGTTGTTTTCCCCAACAACTAACTGATACATGTTACGACACTCGCAACTAGTAATAACTTCATTAAGACTACCGTAACAGCCTAACGAACATCTGGTCCCCGTGACCAAGTCTAGCCCGGTCACTTCTCCCGGGTCGGCGGACCTCTACTTCCCCGTAAAGAGTCCTTGAGGATCTTCACTCCTCCCAATATATACAGTAGCAGAAGTCACGTGATCCGGAAATAACCAAGCCTTCGCCACCACACCTTGCAAATAACCTTCTTGTGCACCCCTTTTGGCTTCTAGTAACGCACAGACTGCGTCGTGAAGACGAACCGCCATGGGCGCTCTCAAGCACCTTTTTCAGACTATCTCATTGTTCTACATCCGGCGACGTACTGCACTCACATCCGTCTTAAAATTCTGCTTTTCTGAGGTACACCGAAATTCCAGTGGATCTCGCATGGGTCAACGTCGCAGGCCGCATTCTCCGAAAACAATGGTACCTTCCTTAGAAGTGAAAGGTATATGTTCAAACAATACCTCAATAACTGAAGAGGCTTAGGGTGGGTCCCAAGTTCGTCCACTTCCGTCTTAGCGCCGTCCGGCCACTTTCTGTAAGTTTCTTAACAACATCCGGCTTGTGAAATGCAAAGAAATATTAATATTTCACAAATTGATAGAATGTCTTGGCGCCGACGTTACAGTGTCTATTACCATATCTAAATTACCAGAATAATAAGGGAAAATTCACAATAATTAACATTTACAAAATCAATATGCTATATAATTATCTAAAAACTATTTCAATATACAATAATAACACACCTTGTTAAAGGAAATTTACTTAGTTCTACATTATTCATTCCCCATTCCCCATCAAGCAGCCTTATTGGCATGAACATTATATACCACATCTTCATACTAAAGGAGACAGTGTTCATTATCAGCCAGGATCTATAATGATACACTACACAACAAACTTACAAATATAATTTTTTGTTGGTAGATCAAGGGTGTACCAACAAAAATCGAGGGTTAACCTTTAGATATGCGGTGCAGAAAAGAATATAACATACATAATAAAATCAAAGAGTTACAAAAAATTTTACGAAGCTATTTTTAATATTTTACGGAAGAATTGTATGAATAAATGAGTAGAACTCTCATTCGTATAATGCGGTCTGTGCACGACCTTATTCGTATAATCAACCAATCTCGCACATTGTCTCAAATTTAGTGATAGTGAATTCCAAATTTCCCTTTTTATCTGTTGCTAGACAGCTATATTTATAGTTAAACAATGGGAAAAAATAATTTTTATGTTTAATAAACGTAATCTATTATATCATACTATCCGTATATCATATAAGTTACCAGGTGCACATCCAATACGTGTTCTGCATGGGTTTTAAAACAAAAACATAGGTTCTAAGAATCACCATTTAACCAGAATACATAATTAACATGAAAATGGTACACTTAATTAACAATAAAAAATTAACAATAAAATTGTAAAAAATACATGAAAAACGTGTATTAGGAATTAATCAATATTAGCAAATTATATATTTTACAATTATTACATTCCAATGCGGAATTTTTAAAACGTTAAATGATAATACTAAGACTGTTCTATTATTAGATTTTCAAGTGATGTTGGCATATCTGTTAAGATTGTCAGTATCAGTTTTAAAGTTACTTGTACGGCCTTAAGTTATGTAAGTTCTGTTCCACCGGTCCGATCCAAGTGGAATCGGAGGTGGTGGACGGAGCGGCAGGTGTTCTCAGGGTTCTCCCGTTTCCCCTGCCTATCATTCCACCACGACATTCACTCATAATTATTCACCCCCATGTCATTCATAATCACCGCTTCAGGAAAGGTGCGGCAGGAAAGGCATCTGGCACCCTAGTATTCCCCAGCCAAAACCAAATGAAGCATCATGTATCCATACCCATTCGCCGACCCCACATGAAGTGGGAAAAGACTGGGTTAACATTTCACTATTATGTTGAACTAAACTCTTTTTAAAGTTTGACCTTTATTCTGGCAAGGTTCTGTGTGGATAACGTTTGTAAGTCGTTTGGAATGAAGTAGATTGCCCAGTGTACATTGCTTCTTGAGAATGTTTCTTGGCTAAATGTTTTGTTTATGGCTCCAAACATTCCTTTTACATTGGTAATACTCCTGTAAATATGTTACATAATGTTTGGTGTCATTAATACTATGTTTGTAATATAAAATTAGTTAACTTCTAGAGGTAATTATGAAGCTTAAGTAAATTTTTAACTATTCCTAAATTGATATCATGAATTTTTAACTACATAGATTCAATGCTTTAAATTTTAGTGATAATTTTTTGTCGCAATGGATTATGTGATTTGTAATTCAAACACCTATTATACCTTCATGATTTTCTATACCCGTAACATTCTAATTACTCACTATTATTCCTAATTAACACTGTGTCCACGTAATGCAGTCCCATTATTTTCTATTTCTATAGTGAATTGCTATTTTGGATGAAATCTATTGAATTCTTCTAACACTGTCTTATACATAGGTAGATCAAATATGTAGATGTAGAATTTTTTAACAAGTTATGTTATTATTGTACATTGTAATAGTATGTAGATTATTAAATAGTATATTGATTTTATTTATTTATTGTGATTTTTTTTCTATTTTTTCTGGTAATCTTGTGATGTTAATTGGTACTATTATTTCTTTATAGCCGTGATGGTAGATAAATAAAATAACGGAAACGTTGGTATAGGTGACAAATGTTTTATTTTATGACCAAGCTCTCAATAGTATTACAATATAATTTGTACTTTAACAATTAGTTGTAATATAATCACTGTTAAGTTCATATTACTCTTTGTGCCAATTTCAGATATTTTAGTGATTTAATTTTACCCACGGATCGTGTAGTAAATTGTAGTAGTAGATGTTTTATGAGTGTCCGACTCACATACGGAATTCGAGAATTCTAATCCCTTCCCTCGGTCTCTTGCCCTCCTGTCCCTGGAGGGCGGTGCGAAACCCTTCGCCTCTCGCTCCGCTGCGCCCTTCGTTCGCGCACCCTTCAGTTCTTTCGTGCCCTCCAGCCACTTGGAGGGCACTCTGCCTGTTCTTCGGGAAGGGCCTCGACGATAGGTAGCTTCTCTCCACTTGGGTATTCTTGAGCTCAAAGCCGTTCGGGTGCGCAAAATTGTTGATGTTCTCTCAGGAATTACGTGGGAAAAGTCTCGCTCAAGAGCCTCTCCATCGGCGACACACTTCAATCACCATCGTGAAGAGTGGCGGCGGTGTAAACGGACGGTTACGTCGCTGCAGGTCACCAATAACGTCAGGGTTGGAATCATTCTGCGAAGCATTCTGGAATCTTGGTACGCCGTGGAATACAATGAAACACATTATCAACGATATCACACTTCATTAAACAACCGCACAATAACACATAGTAGTGACCTTACCACCAGGCTCTACCAGGCGTCCGAGCAACAGGCATCACTGGTCTAGAACATAGCATCTCGATCACCATAGTGTTTCATATAAATAGACCCAGCGGTCTTGTGTTGGCCGATGGGGAAAACATAGTTTGGTGTCCCTGTCTCTCTCACACATCGCTTTGTGCGGAGGAAATCGATTCCCCTCTCTGACTGCTGAGCACAAGTCGTTGCCCACAATACATCCCCTCCTCCAAACAGGCGTGCGAGAGAGAGGGCGATACCACACATTATCTCCTGCCTCATGTTATCACGGACAACCCACAGCTGAGATGGCTGGATCTATTTATATGTAAGTCTATGCTCGATCACGAAACAAAGTACCATATTAATCATGTTACGTCGAATGAAAATGGGAGACGGGACCGGGGTTCGAACCCGGGACCTTGAGCTTTGCGCGCTCATGCGCCTACCGACTGCGCCATCCCGTTCGCCTCTCGGGCCCGTCTACCATTCTCATTCAACTTGTGAAACCCAAAGAAGCGCAAAGCTCAAGGTCCCGGGTTTGAACCCCGGTCCCGTCTCCCATTTTCATTCGACGTAACATGATTAATCTGTTACCTGGCGGTGAGGTTCACCGCAATCTAAGAGATTTCTATGTTTGTGAACAAAGTATCATGTAATGAACGTAACACATGCATGGAATAATTACAATATTACTCTTAACAAAGAATGACGTGGTAATCATGCATAGCATTCCGTCTAGCACGACAGTACAATACTTTTACACCGAGAAAACTAACTAACCAAACCCGTGGGATTTTCTAACTAGCTACACTAGCAAAATTGAATGAAACTAATATACGAACGTTTGCTTTTATTTACCCGTATACTATATAGCAGATTCAACTTTCCCCCATCTGCTACTTGTAGGTTAGTTTCACTCTGTCTCATATTTAGCATCGCAAACAGCACAGCAAAATAGTTAAGAATAGTAGATGACAATCCACAGTGGAGCATCATGTAACTCGTAACGTACAATCAATTCACTGCGACTCTTACTCTTATTATATGAGTAATAATTTTAAGTTAAAATCGGCTATAATTAATTGTAAGTTAAACTTTGGTGGAATATTTCCGAGACTTGATATATAATGGTTTTTTTTTAATATCAGGAATAGAAAGGCGAGTCAATCTTGCGAAAGTCCTTTTTTCTCCAAAAAGTATGCTGTTTTGTTTGCGATGCGACACAGTTTTTGCAAAAGAAAATTCTTCCTTGTTATATTTCCCTTTTAAGATCGATTATAACTTTTTTCGATAGGTGAAGTGGTTTGCATGCTATAAACCTTCCATCCAGGGATAGTTTTCATAATCACAATTATTCATTTTTCGATGAAGTCCATTTTTATGTGGTGTAATTTTCGATGAAGGAGTTATCAATTACCTTGAATGTTTGAAAGTGTATTACTTTTGCCATGGCTTTTGATACTTTATAATTAAATGAAATAGTTTATCATTGGAAATGAAACGTAGTACAAACAAACGTGAATTATCATATGTTTGTAGAACGTTCTTTTTCAGAGAATAACCCACGGGCTTACGTGAACCCATTGAAGGCAAATGGAGAAAGAAAGTGGAAAAAATATTTTTTATTCATTTTAACTAAGTTAAAATGTCTGTTTTAGACTCTGTGAAATAAATGAGTTTTCATGAAGAGTACAAAACTCTCAAATTTAATTTGTAGTAGAAGCTCTAAGTTTTGTTGTTGGGAAAATGCACTATTTACCGTTCGCAATTTATTAAATACATTTTATTAAAATGTGATGTTTTAAAAACTTTTGCGTGCTATAAACAATTTTATTCTTTACATTGGTACGTTGTGAAGTAGCCACAACTCTTCTTATCTTTTTCCTTTTCATATTCCGAATTTGTCGTTCATCTTACTAGTAGCCCAGTCCATATGTAATTTTGAAATCGAAAGTGAATTAAGTAGCGATTTTATTACCGAAATGTCTAGACGACATTGAGAGGAAAAACCTCATCTTTAGTTTCATCAAAAATTGTCCGCGCCGTACTTTAATTTTATTTTTAAATCGGAAAGGTAGTTTTTTCCAATATATTAGAAAAACTATCGGTCGTAGAGAAAAGTGAAGCACAGAAGTTTCGTGCGCAACACTAAAAAATCTTACAATTTGAGACTTTTTAAATTGAAACCGTCCAACAAACAAAAATGTTATTGCAAGAAAACGAATTTCGGCCATTTTTAGTTGTTATAATTTTGTAAATTTTTATTAAAATACGTTAAACTCTCTCCTTAAGACGTGAGATATGTGATGATTAAAAAGTGTGCAAAAGATGGACGCTGTAGGTGCATTTCTTGCGAAATCCTTTTTATTTATCCTGTCAGGGGCGAGAAACGACATCTTTTTCATGGTTATACTGCTGCCTATTGTTAATAAAAGGTTTCGTCAATTTGATTTTCAAAGATAAAGAGCTTGACTAACAATCGATGAAAAACGATTTTTTAAGACCTTGAAATTCAATATATAAAAAATTGACCCTTTTTTTCTTACAAACAAATGGAATATCTTTCTTATTGTTATTGGTAGACCTTTTCAGTAAAATATGTTGAAAGCTGATTTACAAACTACATGTGGAAATATAACTCTCTACGACCTATAGTTGTCAATTGTAGAATTTAAGCACATATCGCACAATAGCAAAAGAAACATAATGCAATATCTGAAAAAGAGTTTATTTAAAAAAAAAATATTTATTTTTTGTTCTTCATTCTGTATTTCAGAAATTAATAAAAAAATTATATAGAAATAGACCAAAAAGAAACTTTTTCTCTCATTTTGTGTTCGATGACGTAGTTTAGGCCTTGGGTCCTGCTCTTCCATTTAACCGTGACTTGGAGAGGAAATTGGGAAGGAAAGGTATTGGGTTGCCGGGATTTTTTGAAGTAGGTGAGGGTTGAAAACCTTAATTAGTTCGGCCGAGTAGGGTTTGAACTCGCTCTCGATAGCTAAGCAGTATCGAGGAAGTGAAGACGCTACCAGTAGACCACCGCTGTCGGTTTATCGGGCTCGTCTTTGGTCAATACATTTCTTACGTTAAATACGTAATGTGAAAAAAACACCGGAAAGAAGAATCTTATTTTTGATGTGATGCACAATCAAATCCTGAACCTTGAATCCATTCTTGAATACAACTTTACAAAACTTACTTTATCTTATATCCTGTTGCGTATTAGGTTACCTACATGCTTACGGAGATAGGAACAACGTAGGTCCCAGTATTGTGTTTAAAATATCACTTTTTCGGACATGAATGCACATTGTAATATTAAATTACAATGTATTACATTTAGTTTTATAAACATTCAGTTTTAATGCAACAAAGTGTACTCAACCTTCATTGAATTTTTGGGGTTTACAAACACTTAACGTCATTTCTTCATCATCGATGACATCCTTACCGGTATGGCTTCATCACGTATATGTCCCGCGACAATATTGTCCGAACACTTAATGTCGTGATGTGAGTTGGTGCAAGATGTACCTCTTCAAGTGACGTTTTTTTGAGCACTTCATGCATAGTTTTCTGCAACCACAAGCTGTGGAACACCTTTTAAAACATTTGTTTAGCATATCTTGTGGCGCTGTTTCTGCAGTAATAGTTACAAGGAGCAATTCATGCTTGGTCAGTTTGCAACCCCATTGAGTTGGATCCAGTAACTCTCGATTCCACGTATTGATATGCCCTGAGTGAATGCAACCGAGCGCATTTTCAGTGGGGGGACGAGCAGTCAAGTTGAAGTTCCTTTGTGAAAAGGAATTCTGTTAATATATCGAACGGGATCTCATTTAGCGAGCAAGATTAATAGGAAGCTCATGCATACGAGGTTGAGGTGTTATTTTCGTGGAAACATCAACTACTTCTGCGGCAGCATCACTATTGAATACTTCAGTGGCCTTTTGAACCCCTTCGTATTCAATTTTAAATTTTAATTTTCTATCTAAAAATGGCTGACGTAATATCACATCCACAGAAGGCTTGTAGAAATAGAATATTCTGTTTTACTTTTCTGGACATTTTGAAATGTTATGGGGAATAAAATCCGGTCTCTAACCTCGCCTTTTCCAAGTTAAATCAAAAATAATTCTTCACCATTTGGTGCTTAAGTAGGAAGAAGCACTAGGAGGCCTATGACATTTTCCACTACTTCGACACTGAATGAAAAATTCCTTTCCAACGACAGTCGTACTGACGATCACCTTACTGACGATTGTCGTGTCAGTATACTCTTCAGCTTCTTCGACAGAGATATTGTCTTCAGCTAGTTTGCCAATCAGCATTGAGAAAAGGCGGTTTTTGTTGCTTTCTTTTCTTATTACATTCGAAGCTACATTTAATTCAATGTTATCCTTGTATCTTCTCCGCAAGCGCTCCACCAATTGTGTGCCGCTTTCGGTTGGTTTATCTGGATAGCCATCAAATATCACAATAGGACGTGACCCAAAATATATTTTTACGTAGACCACATATTTATTGATAATTGATGAGAACTTTACTATCAACTCTCATGTCACTTTACGATGAAGAAATCAGTCACATAATAAGCACTTTCAATATTTGATGGAGTGTTATGTACATGTCATATTTATTAAAATCTCTTATGCAGATTTTCTGATCATTCCTTGTTCATCAAATAAGGTGTGTGGATAAGGTGCTATTACAAATGTGAAATAATTTATGAGTATTAATTCTGTTGTTCTTTAAATGAAATTCTTCTGAAAAACGTATACGGGTCTATTGGCAACACAACTTCACGCAACATCACAGTACTTATAACACCTCACGTGTGTTCAACTCAATTTTTCCTGGTGCTACCACTGTTGATATACATTGTGGCAGATACATTGATATATAGTGATAGTGTTCGTGTAATGCATTTAACACAAAAAAAACACAATACTGCGTCACATCGAATATAATATTATTTTTCTAATTGTTATTTTTCATGTTAGATTTGGACGAAATATTTTTTATGTTTAAGTAAAAAATACGCTTTTTTGACTAAATAGAAAAAACTAAGTTGTTTTGCAAGTTGCAAGAGAAATGCATCGATCGAGAGTTATTCGCAGGAAAAAAAAAAGAATTTTCAGTAATGCTGAAATGATACTTATGACACAGAACCAGAAGCCCTCAAACGTAAAACACAGTGTTATTGTCCAGAAAATACATATGACACCACAAAAAGTAGGATCAAATCGGAAAAATGCTTTATTTGTTAAAAATGAAAAAAATGATTTAGCCCGTTTATGGAATTTCAAATGTAATACACCCATTCAACACACAATTTATTGAACTTTAATTTGCGTAAGAACCTTTTTCTGGAAAATACTTCATTTGTGAGTTGTTTGCGGGAAAAAAGTCCGAAATTATCGAAGTTTCCGGAGTTTTTGATCCCCCCCCCCCGGTTGAACACAAGGATAAATTTGGTGCAAACTTCAAATTACTCTGTTTTATTTCCAGCTTTTCGCGAATTAGTCGAAGGAGTATTTCTATTTTGCCCAAGCGATTCCTATTAGAAGAGGAATTGAAGAAAGTAAAGAATGGAGACCACAGAGTTCACAAAAACAACGGCGCGGCCCCATCCTCGCCCGGGTTTTGCTCCGGTTTTCCTTCGAGTAGAAGCGGTTCTTATACAGGTTCTCTAGGCTTTGTCTAGGGGCGTGTTTATTGTAGAAATAAATCGTGAATTTAGTGTTATTTCAATTCTTATGATTTGTAAACTCCATACTCAGAATAATCTATTGTTCGATAATAATTTGTACAATTTTGTGTGTGTTAAATTACGAACATGTTGACGTTTTGTTAGTATTATAACTCGTAGCTAACTTTTTATCTTATCTGGGAATTTTTACTTAAATTTTTTAATTGTCCTCCACGTGGTCATACGCAGTTTGTGTTGCTTTTTTGACAATAAATTTATATTTAATATGAAACGCCTAACACGAATGGAAAGATTCATTACATACTTTCAAATTAACTATTAATGCTAATGTTACATACCATAAGTTAGGGTCAATCCATACTAAGTGATCCAGGGCGTGTTGCCGCATCGCTTCAGAAATATTTCATTTTTTGTTTGTTGTTTCTAGTATTATTTGAGTGTCGAGAAACGTAAATATTTTTTTTTACCATGTCTGATTTTAAAATGGCGGTCATTTTTCTTCTTCCGCGGACAGCGTTTTTGACCTATGAATACGTTTACGCACACTTTTATATCTCAAGGTTGGTTTGGACGAGCCTCTTCAATTAACTGACATTGTTTTTAGCATATTCTAGGCTATTGTTTCAACACGAATTTAATTTCCATAGTTACCTGCGTATTCGCGTCTTGAATTAGACGTTTGAAAATAAGTAAATTTGTATTTTCGAAAGCTATTTTCTAGAAGAAGAGATTAAGTCTCAGATTTAAATCTTTTTGTGCTTACACGCGCGTATACGTAAAGTGTATAGAATTTTATCCTTGAGATTTGTCTTCTTTCCAAATTATAAACTTCCAGAAATAATTTTTTTTTCATTTTTTCCTTCTTTTGAAGACTAATGACTCTGTTGAGGGACTTCATAAAAGTTTTATATTTACAGGGTTCATAAGTCCCCATGATTCTAAACTACTGTACAAATTACAATTAAGAGATTCAACTGGAAGCAAAGATATTATTTTCCAAATTTTGCTAAAAGTTGTCGTGTAGGCATGCATAAATAGTCAACTTTAAACCTCCAGAAACCTCACAATATGCTCTTACAAAATATAAATAATAATTTAGCACGTATGTATCAAGAATAAGAAATAAAATCGTTGTGAAAAATAAGCTTGATGCATGTTTGTAATTTTTGCACTTGCTGTACTCATACTGCATCGGAGGTGCTTATCCAACAGTAGTGTTTCATCAGAAAACTTCCATGACATATATTTATTTCAAAGTTACAGTTATTTTTAAGCTATTAAATTACACAAACATTAGCCACACGTTTCAGGACATGAGTCAGCACTTTCTCTCTTAGCACATCCTTGTCAACAGAACCAGATTAGTGAATAATAAATTATAATAGTTATAAAAATGCCGTACTTATACTATTGCACTGGAGCTTATTTAACCGTTGTGATATTTCCATAGATGAAATATTGTAATAATTTGCTTCTGTTGTGAGCTCCATCACATGCATACATCTACCTAAATATGTCTGATTTCTTTCGGATATTGCTATTTACTCGGTCGAATAGATCTACAAAATGCTGAACTTCCTAATGAATTGGTAATACTTTTTCAATTTTTTTTTTTGTCTGCTGAATTTCATAAGAAAATAACAAGTTTAAACGCATGTAATACTACAGATTATTGTAATGTTGATAGTGACTAAAGAATTACGGGGTTTGTAGTTTTATTGGGGATGGTGAATTTTATCATAAAATATAACCATAGCTACTCAACCTTCATCAAATTCTGAAGCTAGGTATGAATGACCTCAGTATGGGTAAATTTACTACCTAGATTATGAAGATGCGATAAACGAACATAAGGAAAAAATACAAATTTAATAACTTCATTAGAACAAATTTCCAGAACAAAATTTGGAAACCCTTTAACTTAAGATTTTATAATAATGAGAGAAGAAGAATTTAATTGACATGCGAAGATAGAAAATATTCCAGCTCCCTATGTTTATAATTTATTTACCTTGCAGAATGATTTGACCACCGAAGGTTTTACGTTGATTCACCTCATGGGTATGTTAATCCGTGAAATTAATTTTCAAAGAAAAAAATATGTAAAATTTATTTAAAATTATTTCTATAATAGCTCGGTCCTCTAAAATTTTTAATTATTTCCAAATAACTTATTAAGAGAAGGAATTCTTTAAAATGATTTCCTTATTTATTTTTAATTCAAAATTTTGTCTTTGCTTATTTATCTAAATCTAATAACAAACGTAATATCCTACGCTTCTGTAGTGCGTAAAATAGCTCAACAGGGTCAAAGGAAGTGTTTACATTTCATAGTAATTACATCAGCACTCCAGTGATGTAACATGAAGGGATATGCTAATAACTGGAAATGGAAGATGCTTTATCGTGCGGAGGAATTGTCTTGTGTTTTGATCTTGAGAGGAATAATCAGGAAAACGAAATAGGCTCACGAAACGTTCATTACTTTTTAATCGAGAAATAATCTTCGTAACGTCGACGAGAAATGTTTTACATAATAATGAATTAGATTGTGTTTCTATCTTTTTCCAAGAAAGAAAAAAGATGCTTTGATCTCCCCTTGCCTTGTGTCTTTTGAAAATTAGACATCATCATTCCGTGAACTCAAAACGGAAATTGCTCTCAACTACACATCTATTTTCAATATTATAATATTAAATTTTGTGAAAATACTTTAAAAAGTAACTAGAAATGAAAATAAAATATGAGCTGCATCTAATGTCTATGATTTTGATATATTATTTGACTGAATACATTTTCGCAAATTGTATTTAAGCTTCGTCGGGTTGTTTTCCTTATTCAATTGATATTGTAAATTAATGACCTACCACTCTCAAATTGAATGTTAGACGAAATCTCTAATTCGAATACGTCTGATCTTGATACATTTTGTCTTTTCGGTGTTCCGTCATGCAAGTTTCTGTTCCTGATATTTATTTCACTCAGAATATTTTCGCAAGATGAGCTGGTTTTCTCAGTTCTCGAAATACTGCGTAAAATTCGTTAAAATGGTAACTTGCCCAAGTCGTCCTATTGAAATAAACAACTCTTAAAGACGTTTAATGTATTTTTATTTATGGGACATTTGACCATCAGCACATCAAAAAAAACTATTTCTTTAATGAGACTAGACTCAAAATTTTATTTCCATTTATACGAATATAATGGAATGTCTTAGTATTATTTAAACCAGTGAATTAAATTCTTGTAGTATTCGAGCTAATTATTCTGAACTACTGAACTAGTAAAAATCCTTGATGATTTAAGTTAAAAATCATATCTCCGGTAAATTCACTTATTAAGTTTCATTAGTGAATTTGTCAATAATGTTAATCAAAGAAGTTAACGTCATTTCAACCGTTCCCACGTCAGATACAAAGCTTGCAATAATATTATTCTATAAACATGGCAAACCGAATGGGAAAATTACGACTTTAAGTTGAGGAAAGAAATTTTCAAATTTAATCGATAACTCAGAGTTCTGTTCCACAAACATAGCATAGAATTAACGTTTGCTAGTACAAATGTGAAATAGAGTAAAAGTATCTAAACCCATTGCGATTTTATCGCACGGGAAATGAAAGAATCTAACATTCTGTATGATAATATGAACGTTAACTATTTTAAAAGAGACTATTTTATTTACTGGGTAATATGGCCGATAGTTTCCCCATCTATTAGTTGTAATGAAGTTTCACTCGTTTTCATATTTAGCATTAAATAATGTAAACAGGACATCAGAACATGGTGAATAGTGTTTGATAATGCACAAAGGAGCAATGTAACTCATATAAAATTTCCTCAAATATTGTTTAAACCAGAATGGTGAGACGCGTCAAAGTTTTCATGTAAGGACTCCAGTAATCAATGAAGCCGATTCTTTTCTTGGTGTTATTTTTAAGTGTTGTTATCTCGGAAAGAAAAAATGAATCGGCGACTTCCTATTATTTAATGCTCTAAAGAGCGATATTTCATTTGCGTGACTTGCTCTGTCCGGTTACGCAGAAAATGAACTACAAATTTCTGGGACATTTGCTTATTAATATACTTGATGATGATGATGATGATGATGAGACACCAGTTCAAACCCGAAGGTAACACTACATAAGTTCAGTTAGCACATGAAGATAGAATCAATCATATTCAAAAAGAGGGGGGAAAGTGTATTTAAAATACTTCTCACTATAAAGAATGGGAACATTTGAATAACTTATTTTTGTTTTGTTTTGTTGTTTATTTAGTGACGGTTTTCTTTCTTTTATTTTTCAATACTTTTACGATCTGTTTTATCTACGACTCGGTTTCGCGCATCTTCTGACATTTCGAGCATTTTCGAGCTCTAATATCTCATGAAATTCGCTCGTGAGATATCAGCTCCCCGTCGTGCAATATATCTATTGTTTGCTGTACAATTTTTCTCTTCCATGTTGTTCATTCTTTTCTTATCAATTACGTGACCTCTGCACTGAAATATGATCACCATCACGATATATTTCGGTCTCCGCAATGTAATCTGGTTTGGTGTATTTCGTTGAAAGTAAAAATATTGTATTACTGGATAAATTAAAGAGTGTGGAGGAATGGAACAAAAAAAATCTGCGCAAATAGTTTTTCAAGTGTTTTAGAAAGGTCTTACTTCAGTTTTTACGTATGTATATTTTTATATCTTAAGTGATGACATCACTAATTTTAATATCTAGAAGCCACGTTTCATTTATGAATTTGTTTGTTCTGATAACCGCGAACAATTCATGGATATGGTATAGATAAGTAGGTGCAACAAAACACTTCGATTGCCGGATTTTGTCACAGCTAACGGATATTTCTTAAGTCTTAATAATAGATCTTTGTTTTTGTAGAATATTTTCAAAAACAAATTCAATTCATATGGATGGAAGTGTCCAATCTCAAGTTAAATAAAATGTAAAGAAATATATCGTATCGTGTGACATAAATATTTATTAACATGATACATTTATAAGTAATTTCCTTTTTATGTATAGTAATTGTGGGAGGTCAATAACAGTACAAGTATTATAAATTACAAGGCACTTTATCTTTGTCCATGTTTTTAGTAATATTTTTTCAGTAATATTTCTTAACATATTTCTGGTATATGCTCTGGCTTTGGAACGTGTACCAAACAATTTCTTATCAACTTTTTTTCTGACGTAATTTAAAAATCGTAAGTGGTCTACCGGAATGAGAGATGTCATTAAAAAAGACGCAATATCGAATATAATTGTAATGTTTTGTTTTCGAACATCGATCGATCGATTATCGGTTTCGAAATCGGTTATCGAGAGGATAAATAGTTTACTATCACCAATTGTTGCAGTTCAATATCTTCATAAATAGATTTTCCTAATAATAAGTCTCTTGGACCCAATACGTCGAATGTGTTTCACTATAACATTTCTTTTTGTAAACATTACGTAAAAGAATTTTTGAAATATTATGAAGTTCAGAACTTAAGATTATCAAAGATAACTTAAGCGCTTATAACAGTAAAGAATTAACTCTTAAGAGTCCGAGACGTGCTCCACAGACACCGGGGAAAGCGTGTAGCGGAGTGAGAATGGTGAAATGGCCCCGGGTAGATTCGATTGGCGTAATGGTCTCTTTCCGTGGGTCAAAAACATGATCTAATTGGTTTTTAAGACACATATCCTATATCTTTATAAATTATGCTTAAAAAAAATTTTTCTTTTCAAAAATTTTTTTCCCGAAAACTCCAATCGTTTTCTGCGAACTTTTAGAGTAGAATAATGTTCTAATGAAATGAGGAGTTTTTGTCTTAGATCTCTTAAACATTTTGATGAATAATATCGATTAAAATGTAATAACAAACTGTACATTTCAGGAAGAAGTTTTTTCTAGTGGTTTCTCGACCCAGAACAATCTGTCAATTACAGAATTTATCCTGCTTCGTTTTCCACCGAAAATCATCTGATTATCTTGGTCAGACGAAAATCAATTTTAAGTAAACCAGAGCATATAATACACATGATGTCCTTCGAAAGCACCGCTGCACCCAGGAGGACGTGGTGGATTGTGATCTCGTTTAGAAGGTAACTACGAAATTACAGAAATTTCGCATTTGTAGGAACAATATTTACTGAGATACATAACCAAACGGGGTAATTTTGATATGTTGTCATGCCACCATGTTGGCGAACGCATGTGTCAAAATGTCTTGGCATGGATTTGTAGAGGTTCCGAAAGATGTTCATTTCAGAGCGTCTTCTGGAGGACTAGTACTGGACCTAGGTTTTTTTCTCATTTGGCATTTGTAAATTTTCAGAATGGTGTAACATTCCCTATTTATATCTTCTAACAAAGAATAATATGTTCCGTAGAGATTATGACAATTTCCTTCACAACATAAAAATGAAATGAAACGACGTATAGGACGTCAGTGACTCATACCAGGCTCGATGTCGCCCTTACGCGACAAAAAGGGTGTGGTGGACACTGAGGGTTAATAACCACCAAGAGAATAACGAACAACTTTTCTCTCCCAAAGTAAACAAGGTGTAGCGACACGCTACATAGTGACATTTACTAATAGTCACGAAAGTCAATAACCACGAACTTGACTCCCATCATTACAAGGAGACCTGGTCGACTGTTAAAACCTAGCAACGGGACTTGTTGATTTAAAAACTAGAATATCATTCTATTGCGCGCTTCACTACGAGTGACATCGCGTTCTAGTACCGGTTCTCAATGCCCACGTAAACTATCAACGTTTAAAATCAGTGTTAAGTTCAACTCGGCGTCAGAACTATTAACTCGCCGAAGTATTATTCGAGCCAAGTTGTATTATTCAGTGACTTTCTCAGATTTCCACGGAGTTTATGTATGTACTGCACGTGAGTAATCTACATTGATTTATGTCCTATCAGGAAATTGTTTTAAACTCATTTAACTGTTTCAGTCATCACTAGGAGACCGATGACAGAATGACCATGTATATTATTTCATGTACCTTGTTATGTACGTTTCTCGTTCTCAGTCTGCGCACATTAAATGACTTGTGCCTTTAAAATCGAATCTACGTGTACATAATTTCTTCTACTGTATTTAATTTTACCTTCTCTTATCAAATTATATTTTGTGAGGAATTCATACTCGAACACGCTTGCTACATTTAAATATTAATACCAATCAAGCACTTACAATGATGAATAACTCCCCGACAAAGGGACAATCCCGTCAATTTCGATCACAGTAATCAACAGAAAACCTGAGAAAAACTACATTGGTAGGTCGAAAACACTTCAGACCCACGATGTCCTTTTGCTCTACAACTGTATTTGTATATACAAAGATGTAAAGTTGGTTATAAACATTATTTCCGACGGCGCGGCGCCCCGAATTAAGTAAATCATTCTGTAGTAGCATGAAGAGAAATTTTACTTATATCTATACCTCGATTATTTTTCACATAATTCTAAAAATCATCCCCCACTTCACCCTTATTTTAATTGCCATACCTGAAGTTTCTCCCCTTTTACCATACAAAATACACCTCCATCCCCTCCTAAAATCCTATCGTATCTATTTACTTTCAAAATTTACTTAAGCAAATAATGTTTCTGTATTTGTTTCCCAGCTCTGATGATACTCGCTGAGCGGGCGAAGAAGCCTTTTGCTGATTAAATCATCAGGACAGTGTTGACGATACCCTTGTATTATTTCTAATTTTTTCTAATAATAGTAAAACTACAATACAAGGGTAGACGTAGACAAGAATATAAAAGACATTATGAAATTGAATATCTTCAAATCCGNACAGCTTCTACACTGTAAAAGAATTTATTGATTTTAATAAAAGTTAAATTCGTCTTGTACTTTATCACGCCATTGCTGTAGCACTTTTTAAATAACTTATAACAATTCCAAACAATTTTCTTGCATGGTTGTGTTGCCGTATGGCTCATATTAATTTAGTTTAATGTGTACTCAACTTTGGCACGGTTGTGTACATTAATTCTGTAGCCCCATCCTGGCCCGGGTTTTTCTCCGTTTTTCCTTCGGGTAGAGGCGGATTTCTTATACAGGTTCTCTAGGCTTTGTCTAGGGGCGTGTTTATTGTAACAATAAATCGTGAATTTAGTGTTTTTTCAACTCTTATGATTTTTAAACACTATACTCAGAATAATCTATAGTTCGATAATAACTTGTACATGTAAATTTACAAACATATTTGCGTTAAATTACAAACATATTGACATTATATATGTATTATAACTCGCAGCTAACTTTTTATCTTATCTAGGAACTTGTGTTGAAATTTTTGAATCCGCCTCTGCCTTAGGGCCCTTGATCGGAATTGATGGGATGGTCCCTTGCTTGCTTCCGGAGAGTAAATTAGTTTATTGTCCTCCATGTGGTCATACGCAGTCTGTAATGTTTTTTGACAATAAATTTATTATTATTATTATTAGAGAAATCAAAATATGAAAAATATAGGTTTTGTAAAGTTGATGGTGGAGTATAGTTGGTGGTGATGGTGAAGGTAGCAACTCTCAAGGAAGAATGCACATGAATGCAGGGGATGCTGTATGCACCCACTCAGTCAGCGCAGTACGTTGTCGTCAGATAGAAAACAAGCCCCGGAATACAGAGTACCAAAAATGCTACGAAACGACCACAATATGTCGTCATATATTCCGATAATTATATCAATGTTTATTCATATCATAAGTATAACTAAACCCTAATAGAGAAGCAGGACACCGAAAGATTTTAATAATTATATTAGAAATTATGTTTTCCCTACCCACAACTCTTTATCACTCTAACACAAGTAGACTCTTTAATTGTAACAATACTAATTATTCGATACCGCGTCAATTTGGCATAGAATTTTATACGTGAAATATCACTAATTCATTTCTAACAATGCCTATATTCCGATACCAAAGACAATGTGTATCAAGTCTTATAATCCAAAAATCTCTTCATTCGTTCATATACTTTTGTTGCAAAACCAATTACTTTGAGTATCATTGCTATTTACTAAAATAAATTTCATACCGTTCGTACCGATGCTTATCGGCCAATACCATCCGATATCAAGCACTTTCGTTTATTATTTTGCAATATTTTTCTAATTATTTTGTTATATTTTTCATTTATTTTATACATCTAAATATGGCTAGGTTTTTTCGATATATAATTTTTATGTATTTACTCTAGTACTCGATATCGAGTAATATCGATACTTTTAGGTTAATACTTTATGGGTATCGATTGTGTTGTGCTGATACAATGTATCGATACCCTAAGTCAATATTTCGAACCCTAGGCTCGTCGGAGACGTCTGGTAAAGTTTTGGAACCACTGCTACAGAGATAACGTTGTCAACTGTGCCACAACTGAGTACTTATGAGAAATATAACCATTATGAATCAAACAAAAAAAGGGGGAATGAGAAGCAAATATTAAAAATAATTGTTCATATTTTTATATAACAATGGTGTGATGAAGTATTTTAAATTGTGGATGAAAAATTAACAAATAGAAAATTTCCCAAAAAGGTTTGAGCTTTTACTTTACAAGTAATGTAATGTAAAATTTTTGAACTCCTGTAATATTACTGTGAAGCAATAGGAAGTTACTAAACAGAATGTGAAATGTTGTGTAAAAACCCATTCTTGTGTGAGAGTGAAGGCCATTGATTGTGCGGGTGACATAGCAATAAGGTTTGATAATTTCATTAGTCGACACTACTTCTCCCTAGACAATGATTGACGATGGTTAATGAATAATCATTAATGTTTGCATCATGCGGTTTACGTGAGGGGGACAGCTCACCGTTAGCAATAGTTTCAGTTTTTGTTCTCGCGTTGAAACTCAGTGTTTTCCCAAGGAAAACGTGATGATTGATTCTGTGAAAATGATTTATTACACCAAACGTCCATTATATAATCATGACGACTTCAATATACAGTCTAAACATTGTGAACTTCAAATCACGAAATATATATTATTCGTCCGTTAAATATCGTAAGTCTTTAATTAATTATTTAATGGGGTTCGCACTTATGACTGCAACTCGGAGATAAAAACTAATGTATTGCGCCAGAAAAATCAAATTCAAGATATGCTTCTCTCTTTAAATATCGTATAGAGCAACCAGATACAACGTGATCATAAAGTTCTCACTTTTAATCCACACAATTTTCTTACGAAACATTTCACTCTTCTTCGATAGATTAAAAAATGTAAAACAATTGCGAAATATGAAAGTAGGCGTGGGAGTAAGACATATGTTAGATACAAGAAAATGAAACGTAATAATGTAATTTATGTAAATAGTCGTGTTCTTGATTAACTGAAAAAAAAGCGTTATTAAAACGATAACATAGGAATATTATACGACAATTAATGTTAATTATGTAATCAAATTAATACATAGTTCAAGACTTACGACCTTTTACTAGCTTTTAATTTCAAAATACACTCGTTTGTTAGTGAAATTGAAAGATCGTAGGTCTTGAGTTATTTATCAATAATAATATGATGTATTTTAAATGTTTGAAAAAAGGAATGAAAAGACAACAAAACTTGCCGCGTTGAGGATCCGGTATCGCATTTTCTTGTTGGGAGGTCGGAGTGAGGTAGCGAACTGTGGGGTGGACTCTTTCTAAAACCCTTTAAAGCGTGAAGGAATATGGCACACGTGTCGGTGACGTCTGCGAGGTCGCGTGCGCCGGCCGTTAGACGCGTGCGTGCGTTCGCCTTGTCGTCGTGTCGCCTCCCGCCGTGTGTGGGCTGCGAGGGACACGCGCATCCGGCTGCGACAAACGCACTCCTACGCACGCGACTCCTTACGCACGCCGCTCGCTGCTCTTTATGGCGACAGATGGAACCCTGTGCCGCACGACGTTGCTTCAGCGGTCGTATCCACGTTGAATTTTCTATGACCCTTTTCTTTCGTCTCACGAAAACCGACTTTTAATTATAAATCATTGCATACCTGCTACAGTCGAGAATAAAAAAATTATAATTTTACTTGAATCGATTTCAGTTCCACAAAGTAACAGAAAAATTTCGAATATTCCCCTCTTGGTTTTTCTGAGGAAGTTGGTGAAAAATAAATCCTCTAAAATACGGCTTAGTCACAGTACGTATACAATCATGCTGGTTAACTTTTTAGTTTATTTCGAAAATAAGTTTACGTGTCAAAAAATTAATGATCGAAAATTTTACTTCACAATGACAATTGATGACCTGAAATGTATATTGGGTTTCTTGCGTACCAACCCCTACAATTTTTGAATGTGTTTCATACTTTTTGACATAATCGTTCTTTCACAGATTTTGGACGAAAGGACGAATGTTTTGCAAAATCCAGCAATATTTCTCTCAGTATTTCCGACAGGATTTGCATCGTATCTCAAGTCGATTCATTTTCACGCCAATTTATACAATGTTGTTCAGATAATGCTAATTTCACTGGCATACTTTTTCATGATTTTCCTTTTTCAATGTTAAATTTAAAATGAGCGTGGAAGAGACAACAGGACTTATTATTTATTAATGATACTATGCATAATTCATTAATGCATAATCCAACTTTATACGAAATCTTTATAACCGAACGTAGTGAAATTTGATAGCTTTCTGTCAGGTGAAAATAGCAAAGAACCAGGAATCGAACCCCTGTTTATTACACTAACACGTATTTTCTCCACGTGTAGGTTGCACGAAAGAAATATATGCAAACTCATATTTAACTTTATTCAANATATATATATATATATATATATATATATATATATATATATATATATATATATATAATATTAATTGACCTACATTATTCCTTTATTCTACTATTTACGTTCATTTTATGATATGGAATAGTAAAATATGTATTATACGAACTTCTTTGTTGTTGATGGTGAATTTCTCAATACTGTTGAGCGGTAGAGCGTGGATTCAAACCCTGCTCGTCCGAGCTAGGTGTGGTTTTCAGCTGGGGATTCCCTCCCTTACTCCAGGCAAATGTCGGTTCAGTACCCTAAGTCCCCTTGCAGCACAACATCACTCCTCCCAAATTCCCTAAACCCGAGTCACGGTTAGGCGGAAGAGCAGGCCTCATGGCCTGAACCTCGCCAAAAGACAAAATGAATAAATAAAATACTTTGGCCAATTCACCAAGCAGTTATTTCTAATATATTTGATGTACCTGATGAAGGCTACAATCTAGGATCGAAACGTTACCCTGACGAAGACCCCATTCTAAACTCGAATCGTGTTTAAAAAATCCCAACATGTATTGTGAATTGTCCAAAGAAGTTCGTATAAACTATATTTTACAATTCTAAATTATAAAATTGACTTGATTAGAGTAAAGAAGTAATGTAAGCCTAATACCATTCAATTAATAACATATCAATTTTGTTTATTTTCTTTTTCGGGGAAATACAACAAAGAAATTTAAGGAAAATAATCTTGACCTAGGGTAACATTGAATAAAGTTACATTTCCAAAAATAAGGTTTGAGTCCAAAGAAGGTCGTGTAATATTTATTTTTTCACTGTTTTTTGTTCCTTTATCAACACAGATCGTGAGTGTTTCACCTAATATGAACGGCGCTCCCTCTTTCCACCCCTTCATCCACATGCGTGCGTTCTTCGCTCCCACCACCTGCTCCCCACGCGCCCGACGGGCGCTCCAGATAGCCTCTGGGCCGTAAACAACTCTGTAACAATTGCAGATCGTAAAGCGAAACCCAGTAATTTGTATTTTTCTGCGCGGTCACGCCACCGCGCTCCCGGCAGTTGCAGGGAGAAGGAACGTATGCCATCCGGTTAATGCCGGACACCGATCCGGATACTCGATCGAAGATGCGCGTTGCTTGACAATCGTTTTCGATTAGGTTATGCTTCGTGTCATACGTCGTGAATATTAAACGCACGGATTATTATTATTATTTTTTTTACTGTTATTTAAGTTGAGACTTCCACTCCTAGTTACTTCAATCACAGAGAAGTATAATTGCTTTCTTTATCTGTATTGTATTTTGTTTCTACACATCATTATGAATTATAATGATGAATAATCGTGATTTAATCAGACTCTTTCTACCAGACAATAGCACAGTAAAAACAATACTCAGGTACTCGCTTGACTCGTGTGAAATGCACAAGAGTATGTAAAAACATGGCGTCCGAGCGCAACGGTTTCGTGATTTATGCATCACACCCAGGAAAAAGCGAAGTATCTTTTTGTGATGTCCGGTGACTTGTAGACAAAAGTGATGTAAAAAATACTACGGAAAATTTGCTACGAATCGAAGTGAACTTCCGTCACTTTCGTGATTTAAAAATTGTACTTTAAAAAAGTGTTTCTTCCGTCAGACGCATTGCATTACACAATCACTTACAATTCCAATTATTTCATTTCAATGAGGTATCTTTTTCGAGTTGAATTTACAATAAGTACATATTACTTCGTTTTTTTTTGTTTTTTTATGCCAGTTTCAGACATTCCAGTGATTTAATTCTCCCTGTGCTAGTACTACCATAATTTAATTCCTATGTAATTGCCCAAACAAAAGTAACTTATTTCCGCACTCGACTACAAACTATTTATGTAATGAATTGCAAGGCGAAGCGGATGATTTCTCATGACATTTAAATTTATCATTCAATAGACTCATACATCATTAGATGAATTGTATTATTATCATAGCAAATAGAACATGGGTAAACAATAATGAAACACATTGGTCTTGGTAAATAGTAACGTTGGTCATTGCGTTACAGAATGAACCAAAAATCCTTTTATATTTTCTTGGATCAGTTCATATAGTTTTTTAAGAGTTAGTTTTTTCTAAACATTCCTTTTTCTTCCGTCTCACTTGTATACCAAATGTCTAATATGAGGTACCATTACAATTTTACTTTTCTGTAATCTGGACTTATCGCGATCTTACTTTTAAACTACAATACATAGAGGAAAGTGCCCAAATACGAACCCCATAGGTATCAAGTGTAAATAATAGAAAAGGTTTCTACTATGCCGAAGGGGAGAACATATGACCCACCTCACTCCTGTCTTATTAACCCGCCATTACGTGTTTCGACCGTGGAAAAACATTGCGCTACATTTTTCGTTATTTCTTTTAGATTTTGGCAGATAAGCATTTCCACTGATTTACATTCTCAAATGGTAAGGATAAAAATAAATGTTTATAACTAAACCGTTTCATTTAGATGTTTGGTTAAAAATTTATTGGCTTAACAAAACTGTAGGCTATGGTCGCGCAAACCGGACCCCTTATTTTGTCTGTATAAAGTCATCTGTATTTGTTCACACCCTTATTCTCTTTGAATTTTCGGGGAATACCTAGAGGATAATGAGGAAGATTAGGATTTATAAACAATAAATTCTGAATAATCTATAGATCAATAATAGTATCAAACTATCTTTTTTGTGTTTTATTAAGTAAAAATTTGTTGGTATTCTGTTAATTTTTTTTGTAGGGCTTTAAGGGCTCGCCAACAACAAGGTCATTAGAGCCCATTCTGTTAATATTATAACACGTACCGAACAATTTGTACTCTTATCTTCGGAGTGTGCTGAAATGTTAAATCGTTCTCTGCCTCAGGGCCCTTGCTCAGAATTGATGGGATGCTCCCTTGCTTGCTTCCGGAGAAGAAAATTAGTTTATTTTCCTCCATGAGGTCATACGCAGTTTGTACTACTTTTTTTTTTTTTTTTGCTGTAAAATTTTATTTAATTTTTTTTAATCTCACGGAATCTGTCACGGAATACTAACAGGGTTTGAAATTGTGTTATTAAAAAACCTATAAATTGATACTTTTGGGGAACATATTCACTACTTCATCATTGGTAGCTATAAAATAAATTAGTCTTCTAATATTTCACTCCTTTAAATAATAAATTCAGTAGGTAAATATAATACAATGACAAAAGTATAGTTTCTTAGCAGGAATAAAATGTTGGTGTTTAATATTTTAATCAATGAGAGAAATAGTTTTCTTAACTATATAGAAATTCACCAAACTTGAATTCTTGATGAGCCCATGTTTTGCCTTCATTCGGTTTTCGTACGTATGTATTTCACATTCTGAATTTTTTTTGTATTTAAATGATTATTGAGTACTGAGGAGAGTTGAACCGACCAACCCACCCAACAAAGAAACTCGCCCTAGAAAATAACATTTTACATTCAATTGAGATTATATTCTAGTACTTATATAACCACAAAATGACCTTATATTGTGAATCTTTACTTGTGTCACTACAATGTTAATCTCACAAAAGCAAATAAATTATACTAAATATATAAAAACGCCATCAAGTAAACGGTTAAAAAATGACTTTTTTTTATATTTAAGCTCGAACTCTAGAGCACCACTACCGCTTGCCAGAACCCCGCGATCTAGTGACCCCGCGATAAGTTAGTGTGTGTATAAAATGACTCCGATGTGCACTATTGCCATATCTGTAGAGCCTACAGTTCCCGAGATAATGTTGGGTCAACTTACTTTTTTATCAACCCACCTCGGTTTCCGCCAAGCGATTTCTTTCATTTATTCTTCCAGAGGATTATTTTAGCACCTAATTTATACAAAGTTTTCCTTTTCGAAGTTCCATAATATATACTTGCAATTTAGTGTATCCAAACATACATTATAATAGCGTTAAAAATATTAATAGAGTTATCGGGGTTTATTTGCACGTGCTTGTCCGACACCCATTCTCATCAGCGGGTTACTGATATAGTAGCATTACCAATGCAGAGTTACGAAATATCATGAGACGTGAGAATGAACAATAGTAAAACAAGGAAATGAATTAAAAATTTATTTGCACGTGCTTGTCCGACATCCATTCTCATCAGCGGATTACTGATATAGTAGCATTACCAATGCAGAGTTACGAAATATCATGAGACGTGAGAATGAAGAATAGTAAGACAAGGAAATGAATTAAAAACTATACGTGAACCTTGTAATGACCTAGTAAGTAGACAAGGCGGTCAAGATCATGGCCGAAATAAATGAAAATAATAATAATTAAAACTGAATGTAACGCCATTTCAGGAATACGANACAATAACTTAACATATAAAACTAAATACGACCTTGTTAACTGCCTCGCTCGATTTAAATTTACTGTAAATATTATACTGAATGTCTGGCTAATACGTTTATCTTCACAAATGTAACATCATGAGATAAATAAATAAATTTATTGTCAAAAAACAGTACAAACTGCGTATGACCACGTGGAGGGAAAAAAAACTAATTTACTCTCCGGAAGCAAGCAAGGGACCATCCCATCAATTCCGATCAAGGGCCCTAAGGCAGAGGCGGATTCAAAAAATTCAGCAAAAATTCCTAGATAAGATAAAAAGTTAGCTGCGAGTTATAATACTAATAGAATGTCAATATGTTTGTAATTTTAAGCAAAAAATTACATGTAAGTTATTATCGAACTATAGATTATTCTGAGTATAGTGCTTAAAAATTGAAATAACACTAAATTCACGATTTATTGTTACAATAGACCCGCCCCTAGACAAAGCCTAGAGAACCTGTATGATAAATCCGCCTCTACCCGAAGGAAAACCGGAGAAAAACCCGGGCCAGGATGGGGCTACAGAATTTATGTACACAAACGTGCCAATGTTGAGTACACATAAAACTAAATTAATATGAGCCATAAGACAACACAATCATGCAAGAAAATAGTTTTTGAA
>NNCF01130069.1:625218-637628 GCA_002313205.1 Laupala kohalensis | reverse complement strand
TTTTCTATATTTATTTAATTCCTTTTCACATATATGAAAAACTTAAGAGAATCGCAAATTATGTGAAATTACTTTCGACAATACACATCGCTTGTAGGCCATGAGATTTGATTTCTTTACTTCACTGTATCAATATAAGAAATTATAGGAATATTTATAAGTAATTTGTGATTCGAATTATACCAATTCCATACGATATCTTGCAATTATATTCAAATTCTGTTAAAAACTATATTTTATCACAGTATTACGCAAACTTTTTTTACAGAAACTCTAATATCGTTTACATTACCTATGAAGACCTTGCGAGACAACGAATCTCGAGATGTTTAAATATAGAGGATGGTAAAGTTTATTGAAATGAAGAATATACAGAATATTTTTGTTATAGATGTCCAAAATGTGTATAATAAACAAATACAAAATATTTCTTTAATAGCGGTGTAATGAAACATTTTATCTCGTTACGATTTACCAAAGGTACTATTAGTCTTCCAAATATGGGCGCCTTTTCAAATGGACCTACGATTGGTCGAACGAAACATCCCCTGTCGAAGGGGAAGCAAAAGGAGAGAGGCGTTGCAAACCTAACAGATCCAAAACTGGTCAGAGCGTGGGACTTAGACAAATAAATGGGCCCTTTTATGTTATCAGTAGTGTACAAGTGTAGTTGAAAATTTATTTTCTATTTTGATATAATTTTCCATTCTTTCTGCCATAATTACCTATAAAATTTGCGTATATTCATAACATAAATTTTGCGTATTTTCTTAATATAAATTTTGCGTATATTCATAATTATGTGTGATTATTTGTTTTTGTAGAGAGTGTAAATAATGATTTTAATAGTGTCAACATTTTATCTTGCTTTGCCCAGCTTTTCAAGTGATTAGGCAAAAAAAGAAAATTCTTCATGTGGAACGATTACTAGACCAATTGCACAACTAAGACCACTGAATTCTTTGTTTTCAATTATATTCTTGAGTGTAAATATTCGTTCTAGTTCTATTCAGTTTTGCCCGTTTGATTATGTCATGTGTATTATACATTCAGTAGATTGTGGAAGCACATGTATTGTCTGCGTTCAGCGAACAGAGAATAACCATTTTGTGTTCGCTGTCTGCGTTATTTACCAATGAATCAGTGTAAATTCTTTTGTAAAACACTCTGTCACCGCACGCACTACTGGTCTCTAGCGGACACATCAGTAAGCTTCATAGTCTCCTCTGGTGCTGGAGATGTATACAAATATTGGAAAGCAACCAAGTTATTACTATAATTATTTTTCATTTTTGTACTTTATGAATATTAACTGTAGTTTCCACCACACTTGCAATAATCCTGAAGGAGTTCTTCAAAGTAAATCGATTCAATAAGTACCTATTGTTGTTACGGGGGCCATATTCCTTAAATTCCTGATAATTTTCACTCAGGTGAAAATGGCTACGAACCCGGGACTCCTGAAATGATCGCAGGGGTGTTAACCACTACAACACCTGCTCGTGGAAACTGTACACCATTTCCATCCAGAAAGTTATCACATATCTTATCCACGTGTAGGGTATACGGAAGAAATGTATGCCAAAGGAACCTTAACACGTAGGTACGTTTAAAACCGGTAGTTAAGCGCGCACTGAATAGTGTGCCGCCTGGTTCACCTATCTCCTGTCTGGGGATGTGTCTCAGGTCTTCCGGGGTTTAGATCTGAGATGAAATGGTGTACAGTTGTGGAAGGCGAGCGGGTGGTGTAGTGGTTAACACTTCTGCGATCAATGCAAGAGTCTCGGGTTCGATTTTCGGCTCGTCTCTATTTTCACCGGACCGAAAGTTATCACATATCTTCTCCAAGTGTACATACACGGAAGAAATATATGCACTTCCTTCAATTCCTGTTCAATTCACTGATATTGATGTCCATATCAATGATTAAAAGTGTTTATGACGCCGTTTATCATAATTTTTATCGTTTTGTTGTCTCTTCAAAACCAGCAGATCGTTTAAAATACGTAGAAAAAATTGATGAGAACAATTTTTTACACGCCAGGAATCTTATTTCCTCGTAATTTTCTAATAAATTGTACAAGAATGTGGGAAAAAACTTGTCCCAAGGAGTCAGATAACAAAGAATTTAGTTGCTGGTTGATCAATTTAGGGAGCAAGAAATAGATTTTTATAAATGTGAAAGAATCAGAGATTAGGAACAAGCTGGTTCTTCTTCATAAGAAACTCGCACGAACCAATCTTAGCATTTAACTCGTATCTCCTTCTGTAATTTCTCCTTTCTAAATTTCCGTAAATAACCTGTTCTGCATATGGACGTCCGTTTCTTCAAGCGAAGGGATAGATTACATTTTTATAACCTCTGTCGTTTCTCTGACCCAATTCTGGCAAACATGGCGCCGATGTCTAGCTCCCGGTAACGTGTTGGCCAGAACTCGTTGGTAGCGTTTTATAAGCTTTCGCCTTGTAAAATTGCCTTTCTCTACGAAGTTCGTTTGTTTCTTTTGCCTCGTTTGTTTAGTGTCGTGCTGTCGGCTAAAAAACTTAACTTTCGTTTAATTATTCTCTATATTTTAACACAGAAATTGTATTGATACAAAACTGTCAATCTGAAAATTTCATAACGTTCTAATGAATAAGTGATTAATATACGCCAAATTAGCAAGTTTTAAAACTCATTAAAAACAATTTCAACTATGTGAAAGAAAACAAATTAACGTATTTTAATTGTAATTATATAATTTTAACTATAAACACATAAATTATTTGTTTTATGTAATTTACGTCACGAATTTTAATATCAATGCATTTTACGAATTTCTTTGAGTAAAGATACAAAAAAATACAGAAAAATATCGCATGATTACATTATTACTAAAATTTATAAGACAATTGTAGCTTTTCACATTAATGTTCATACAGCTGTGACTACTGAAAAGCGAGCCCCCCCCCCTCCTGTCCACCTCCTATTTCTCCTAGTATCAATACCTATATTACTAACTACTCCTACTAACCCCTCCACGTGCGCCAAGTTGTTGGTAGACCCAGCTAAGCGGCCCATCTATTAACAATAGCCCTACCACCTACCTCCTATCGCTCCTTGTAGATGAAGCTTCAATAGCACGCTACATTTCTCATTTACAAATATTACCATAAATAAAAATTTACTGATTTTGATATCCAGATCACTGATTAGGTACATAGAGAATCTACGAGAAGTAACGTAAAGCAAATCGTGGAATAAAAAAGATAAATGTACTTAATCATTTAAAATTAATAATCATACCATTAAAAATTCGAATGTATTTCGTGTCGTCCTTGACTTGCATGTTATTTTGACCGTTTTGCATTTTGACTGCTTCTCTCTTTTCTCTTCCGGATGACGTATTCGGATTTGCAGCAAAATGTAGTGTACCACACTAGACTTTACGAGTAAATATATATTATTTAAGGGGAAAATGCCTTTAACGTATATATTCAATGGTTGCAACATTCAGTATAAGAGTGCGATCTCTGAATCAGATGTACCGACAAATAAAAGTAGGATCTAAGAAGATTTGAGTGTGCAAAAATCGGGTCTTAGTTTCACTCGTAACGTGTTAGGGGGTCCTAGAGAGAAGAACAATGCGTGTTGTCGGTGTCACTGAGGGTAGGTTAAGTTAGGAATTGAGTGAAGAGTAACTTACCGGCATGGGTTTTCCTTCTCTATTCCTGTTGAGTCTATTGGTCGCAGAAACTATGCAAATAGAAAAAAATAAAATTGCCTGAATCTACAAATACATTCTTTTCACTATCTACGACCGATTTGGTAAAGAAATTAAAACATTACAAGATCTGGAAACTGTCCTAAACTTTCGATCCCCTTCAAAAAAAGTGTGAAAACAAGTAAGGCGAGAGGGAAAATAATACAAATCTAACCAAAAATGTAAGAAACAAAAAATTAGACACCTAAAAAAACTGTAAAAACTATATTTTGTTACTCCGGAGGAAAAACAAGAAAATTAAATTGAGCCTTACAGAAAATCGAGAAATTGAGTGTCGCACGAGAAAGTCGTCAACACCTTGGTAGCCTTTGGTAACACCGAATCTTGACTCAACCGAATATTACAATAGGAATTTTATTGATTCATAATTGTCATAGGAAAATTGTTTTGATTGTATTCCCGGAAAATACGGTCCAAATTAAAAATCTAGAAGACAGGATAAAAATAAAGTAATATGGAAATTCAATAATTCTGTCACGCGCGGTCTGTACCATCAACCTTTTTTTTGTGTGTGTGTATTTCCGCTGAAGTTCGCGAGCTAAGTTCATTTGAGCACCGCGGTACCTGGTCGATTTTCAGGGAAACTCCTCTTTGAGGTAAATTCCAATTCTATCGTGCATTGGCAGCAATCGTGTTACTTAGAAATTTGAACAATAGATTGGCATTGACAGGTTCTTGGGCTTGTTTTAATTATTATTCAAAAAAGTTCCTCTATTAAAATTCGAAGAAAACTACTGTGCTTACCAAGAGAAATGAAGTATTTTAAATTACTTGAGATATTACTTTTCTGCGTAGGTAAGTCAATAAATAAGTCGCAAAACTAGATAGAGGTAATAATAATCAAAGTAACTTCCTGATATTTATTTCACTTTTTGTCGTAATCACCCTGTATGTTCAGACACTTATCTCATCTCTCTACAATTCCTTCAGACACTTATCTCATCTCTCTACAAGCGTTCACAAGTAAACTGTACTGTGGGTACACCAGTACGTGCTCATACGGCACACACAACCAATAAATCTCTCACATACTCTCTCAGATCAACATAACCCCAAATACGCCATGTCCTCTCTCACCAGCGTACCACTAACATCATACGCAAAAAGAGGGGTTGCAACGTAATACGCTAGGAGAATTAGTGTACACTGCGCAAAAGTAACTTGTATGTGGATAGAGTATGCAATAGCTCGGAGGCACACTATGCAAGGACTCCGTATTGATTACTTCCTGGAAGGTTCTTGTTCCTATTTGGACCCCTTTTCTTACTTTCTAGAATCCTCTGAAAACGAAGAAAATGAGAAAACGCAGGTACTCACTTCATCGGAGATCCGGATACTATTACACAGCCATGAGATTGTCAGGTTTCCTTTGAACTGTTTATTATAATTAATTCTTTGTTTAAGCCTTTAAATAAATTTACCTTTGGAGCACTAGATTCGTCTACTCACTTGAAAGCATTTTGTATTTGACTGTTTGGAATGATTTCAAGGTATATTTACTTCAGATTCGGGCAAATATACTATCATACTCGCCCAGTTCTCTTATTACGTAAGAGACGTATGCGCACATATGCACCATAGATTGTTAATAAAGAGAACGTTAATAAAAGTATCCGATTGTTTGCGCTCAATAATTTTAATTCTGAGTTATTTTCTTGTTTCTATTTATGAAGTATAGCGTTGACTTCAATTGAAATTACACGCTTCCAAAAGTTTACTCATTCAAGGAATGTACTTTTATTANATATATATCTGTAAATATATCAATTCCGTGAGTTTACCGAAATCTTTCTCTCTGTGCAAATGGAGGTTTTTAGTGTTTGCACATTGTTTAACGGCGTGATTTACTACTTTCCTCCGACTTTCGTGATAACTTATATATTTGTTCCAAGCCACGAGATATTCTCCGTATATGGGAGCTCAGTGGACACCGTCCCAATGTACTCTCCAAGCCGAGCTGCGTCTCCATAAATTTATTTGAGTCGGAAATGCGGCCCAACAGTCGTAATTTCTATGTATTAAAAAGCCTCTTTCATTACAGTCTTTAAAACAGGAGTAATAAAAGGAGTTGTAAAATAACAAAATAATGTATCTCGACATTTTATAAATCTATAAATTTTTGTGTTAAAATGACATTTATGCGATGCGCGTTGGGAAATGATGTGCAGTGTAGCGCGCTCGTATAAACTACTGTAGGCTGACGCTGTCCAAAGAACGTTGTGAATAGTTTCCTTTCCAGGGAATGCTGAGACAAACAACTTCATTCGATGGCAAACAATAAAATATTTTGATATGGAGGAAAATTTTGTTTATGAGGCCATAAGCCTACTTTCTTAGGATTGAATTTCAGTATGCTTTATTTGAAGCTATGGAAAATCTGCAATCGAAACGAAAAGTTGGAGAGTTATTAAAATGTACATAAAGTACTAAGAAAATAATGCTCATAAATATAATAAAAAATTTCAATCATTTTTTAAAACCCAGTTTCCACTGACCTTATATGAAATATATGACTTACAGTATTTAGAACATGCATGAACAGTTTTTTTTATTCCGACTTCAATTGTTATATTAAACATTTTTTAACATGCAACATTTTACATTAGTGACGTATTATGTGAAGCCAATAACTAAAAAATGTTCAGTCTTTGCTGTTGTTTTTGTTAAGCTATACTTTTTTTAACACAATTATAAAGTGATTTATCTATGTGATGTCTTGTTAGCGACTTCGGAACTCTCGGCATGAGGCGTTGGGATTGTTACGAGAGCTATTATTTATTTATTTATTTATTTAATGTCTTTGGGATATGAGGTTCAGTCCATGAGGCCTGCTCTTCCACCTAACCGTTGGACTTGGAGAGGGAATTATGAAGGAGAGATTGGTTGATATACGGAACTAACGTTTGCAAAAATGATTTTTATATAAACTTGTATACTCTTTTTAATTAAGATATCAGATTTGAAATTCAACTTTTCTTTTGAACAAATGAACATAATAATAATAAAATGATACGATAGTATAGTCTATTCTGTCATAATCTTTCAATAAGCAAAAGGTGTTTTCTCTCGCTTAGCGAGAATCATCAGTGCTAAATCCTAATGTAAATAGAGAATCAAAATTTTAAAATACATTGATATAAGCGAAAAGGTTAAAAAGAAAAAGAATTTTTGAGACCGGAAGAAGGTGTACGTTTTAGGAAAAGTAGGGGAGAGGAAAATTCTGGTATGGTAAATGATCATATTTGTGAAAAGGTGTGTGTATATGGGGTGGGGGGATGGGAGGATTAAATAATGGATTCTATGAAGGAGGCAAAAGATCCAAGGGAAAGAAAGATACATTATGACAAAGTAGACTATACCATAATATTATTTTATTATTAATTGTACATCTGTCTTTACCTCGCTTATTATCATTCTAAAACAGAAATAAACAAAAGAAATATTTTTTTACAAACTTCGACAATTATATTTTTATTACCTCATATGCAGCTTACAATTTACAGGTAATGTATATCGAATTTCATAGTGTAATGTGTCTTGCTTTAGGAGAGAGAAAACTTTAAATGATATTGGGTTGTGCTGAGTAATTAATTTTCTTTCACAAGTGACGTCACATTGAATGTGTATTCTTTCATTTTCGTATGATTGAACATGTTAATCCAATCATAATTTGAACAGTAAAAATTAATTTCCAAATTATCTCTCGGTGACCGAGAATATCCTAAGCGGTTTATTTACTAGTATAAATGCGAGAATACAAAATGTAGTTTCAAATATATAAATATATCTCGTGTAGTTGTAGTATTACGTGGCTAAAATATAAACATAATTGACACATTTATTACATTATTGAAAGTAATCGTTCGCTTCCTCAATTTAAGTTCCACCACTAAATGCAACGACTAGAGGTGTTCAGAACTTGTGCAAATGTTTGCCATTCTCTTACGACAGCGGAGCGTGTTGTTAGCTCGACCAAATACACGTATGAATTTGCAAGTTGTCCGCGAGCGAACCATGAGTGTGAACTGGATCCCACGACTCTCGCCATCAAATCCCCAACTTAGCTGACACTCTATCCCCCACTTCGAACCCCGTTTGTGTAGTCCTTGGGGTGCCATGTAGTGGAGGGGTTCACCCCTTGGCGACGGGTTCCCTTCATCTCCACTATTCCTCCTACCCTGTAATGTATCTCCCCCAGCCCTCAATCCACACCTACAACTACAGATGAGGACTGTGACGCATTGTGATATCGTAGTGTACTGCTTTAGGGCGACAAAAGTCACATAGATATTGCCCTGGGATGGAGTAGGTATATATCTCGGCTGAGCTACAATTCTTTCGGATGAATAACGTTGCCTTGAAACTCAGGATGATCATCATCCCCAATCCCTCATGAAGCATTGGTGAAAAAGCGATATATTCTTTGACACGGATTCCATTCCAATTAAGTGAATATACAATAACAGACCCTATGGAAAGGCTTCGTATATTCATACCACCAAAAATGTCATTTGGAAAAAGACTTGAAGGAAGCTGGACAAAGACTTTAAAAAAGTTGGGAAAGACTTGAAAAAATTTGGAAAAGACTTGAAAAAAGCTGGACAAAGACTTGAAGGAAGCTGGGCAAAGACTTGAAGGAAGCTGGGCAAAGACTTGAAGGAAGCTGGGCAAAGACTTGAAGGAAGCTGGGCAAAGACTGAAAACGATGAGATTTGAGGTTAGAAACTTATGGTGGAATACAGGAAACTAAAATAGTGTACAAAAACCCGAGAGTGAGAGGAAGAATTCGAATATTGAAACAAATGAGAGATATGAGATTGTAGATGAGACGAGGGAGTTGGTGTATGTCCTCCTCCTTCCACAACGTGGGGGCTTTGCGTCCCATCACGAGCAACCGCGAGCGCATAGCTCCATTCCTCTGTTCCCCTGGGCGGGGCGCGCGTCCGTCCAACGAGAGGGATCGAACCCAGTCTCCCAACGACGCAACTGGGCGCGGCGAAGCGGGCGCATGCGCTCAAGTGGACTGCGAGCGAAACACGCGAACACGCGAAATGTTATACGCTTTCAGAAAGGTAAAAAAAATACTGGATGCAAAATAAAACAGTTTAACTGACAAGGAGACTGTAAACAGTCAAACAGAATGAAAAAAAAACTTAACTATAAGGAGATAATAAAAGACCTTTCTTTCGAAAAAGATTTTTTAAAGTTCCCTTCCCGTGTACAATTGGTTAATAATACATTAATACCTCAGTATTCGTCGATATTCCGTCCGAAATCAAACGGCAAAATCGGAAACCGATTAAAACAAAAGCAATTATTTCCATACGAACCATTGTATATCCAATTAATTTATAGTAGACACTCCAAAATATATACCAAAACCATGGGATAAATATAATGTTCGATTCTAATGACAATTCGAAACAATATATAATGACTGTAAGATACTAATGTAACGAATAAATGAACATTTAGCAAATACCCCTGCACTAACTAAGATCACTTGCCGTCTTGGTCTTTTGACACCAGGTGCAGGCAGCTTCAATGTCTGTACACCTACATTGCTCAAGGAAGCTGTTGAAAGAGATCTGTTCCTATCTCCTCTTCAAGATTCGCGTAAAAGGGGGCAAGACATTATTCTTACACAAATTTACCAACATTATTTTCGAAAAATTATCAGCGAGATCACGTCGGCACACTGATGAAAACGAAGACAAATCGACGGAAATCGAAACATTGTAACCAAAGTCAACAGAAAACTGAAATATTGATGTATTAAGAAAGAAGATTATTAGTGAGTTTGGTTTTGATCTTTAAACTTATCCATAAATTCTGGGAAGATGGCAATATACGTTATGCCAAAAACTATTTTTCTCAATCAGGAATCGCCAAAACGGGTATTTCCGTCGAAATCTCGCTTTCGAACTTTTTCACGATTGCAATACTCTTTGTGTGCTACGTATGTGAGAAACTCAAAACAAAATGATATTGAAATGTCCGTATGGTGCGATTAGACCAGATGAATGTTGTGTACGAGTTTGGGGCGTCGAGGTGTGTGGTGCAAGGGCAATGCACTTCGGCTCAAGCAGGAAGCCCCGGGTTCGAGTCCCGGTCCGTCGCAATTTTCTCCTGGTCGTAGACAATGCAAACTTCCCTCATACTCGGAAGTTGTGAGTTCATATTTATGTTCCGTTCACATGTTATTCCCATACGGTCGATCCGACCCTCAAGTCGTTCGTCGCAGCACCTCTGCTAATACTAAAATCTACCTCTGCTGATAAAATAATATAGAACATCCAGCATTCGAGAATCGTTTTATATAATTATATCCCCAAATATATAAAAGATATTATTAAATTGAATGTCATCGAATCCGCGGTTAAAAGTTACCTACTGCACCTGTTATTCTACAATGTAAAATAATTTATTGATTTTAATAAAAGTTAAATTCCTCTTGTACTTGATCACATCATTGCTGCAGTACTTTCAAAATATCTGATAAGAATTTCAAAACTATTTTCTTGCATGCTTGTACTGTATCTCATTATTCATATAAATTTAGTTGTATATGAACTCAACCTTGGCACGGTTGAATGCATTAATTCTGTAGCCCCATCATGGCCCCGGTTTTTTCGCCGATTTTCCTTCGGGTAAAGGCGGATTTTTTATACGGTCTCGCTGGGCTCTGTCTAGGGGCGGCATCTATTGAAATAATAAATCTCAAATTTAGTATTATTTAATATTTGCTATTTATAAACAATTCTTTCTATAATCTATAGTTTGGTAATAATACGTACTTCTGAAGTAACTTTTTTGTGTTTTATTAAATACAAATATGTTGGAGTTCTATTAATATTATAACGCGTACGGAACTATTTTTATTCTTATCTTCAGAGTGCGATGAAATGTTAAATTCGCCTCTGCCTTAGGGCCCTTTATCGGAACTATGGGATGATCCCTTTCTTGCTTCCGGCGAAATTTGTTTATTGTCCTCCACGTGGTCATACGCAGCTTGTAACTACTTTTTTACTGTCAATTTATTTATTTACATTTGGACCACTTTCTATATAATTGCTAACTAAGATATCGGTTTATTTATTAGTATGCTGAGTCAATGATTTTATAAAAGTAGTCTCGTTTCCCCTCTCACCCAGAGATTAATACTCATGACAATGAGCGGAGATATTTCGTCGTGACTGTACTTCAGTCTTGGACTTATTGCAGTGTGAGCAGTGAGGACTGTGCGGCGCCGGCGGGTACAGCAGCGAATGCGTGAGGACAGCGAGGGCAGTGAGGATAGTGGACGCGAGGGTGGCCACCCTCATGCGACGCCCAGGGAAAGGGGTCTTTGCTCTCCCCTTCGACCGACGCCCTTCCCTCACTGCGAATAAAAGAACGCTTCTAGATACGATGCAGCCGATAAGGTCCTCACTCAATCGATAAATCATAAAAAAGAAAGATTGACGCGTAGAAAATTTAGTCCATCTGATGGACGTCATGCGATTTTTGTAACACGTTTTAGCTCTTTAGTTCCAACTTTTATTCTGCTGTAAATTTGAAAAAAATATTAAAGATTATTTCGCAATATTTAATAGATTCTTTTATTATAAATACAGTTAGTCAGATCTGTGCATCAGTAATAATACTGCAGTGATCAATTCCGATGATATTGCTGAACAATACTGCTTTAGTCAAATGTGAAATTGTGACTGCTATTTACGTCCATTATGTAATCAAGATAAATAAATAAATTATAATTTACTTTCTTTTTGGGGACGATCATTATTTATTTTAGTCTCCTTTTTACTACTACAACACAATAAAAATATATTGTGATCGTCCATAAGAAGGTCGTAAGTTATAATTCATCAAATTACAATTCCTCGTTGCTGCAATGGTCAACTATGAAACTACAATGAATTAGCTCCTCGAGACCTGCCTTACGTTCAGGGACGAAGGTTTCTCGTCAATAGCATTCTTACTGTATCACGTAATTCCGATGAGCTGTGGTGACTTTCTCACTCCTCACTTGAAAAAAATAAATATCATTTAAAGTCACTTTTAAGTTTTTATTAGACATGCATGAGTTATTTTATCCAGTTCATCAATGAAGCCTATGCTACTTTCCATGCCGGCCTATCGACATGAATGATGCACGAGCAAACAAATGATGTGGGGTTTGTTAAAACATGTTTGTTAAAATTGTTTTACTCTTTACTTCATTCATCATCGTCATAATCATCATCCTGCTGCACATTAGGTCGGAGGCAGTATTGTATTATCATTTTCCACTCGCTCTATATAGAACATAGGTGTTACGTTCCATGAAATCTATGTAAGACAGTTTACATTGAACGACGTCTTGATGTAAAGAACCATTAAACAGTCCGTACAACAAAAAAAAGCATCCCAACTTTTTCAATGTACTTTTATCATGACTATTTGTATGTTTTAGTTACTTAGAATATCTGTTAACAATAACTTTCCAAATGTTTTTTTAAATAAATATAAATTTATTGTCATAAAACAGTACAAACTGCGTATGACCACGTGGAGGAAAAAAAACTAATTTACTCTCCGGAAGCAAGCAAGGGACCATCCCATCAATTCCGATCAAGGGCCCTAAGGCAGAGGCGGATTCAAAAA
>NNCF01130069.1:591127-618150 GCA_002313205.1 Laupala kohalensis | reverse complement strand
GGAATGTAGTGATAATACGCGCGGCGTCCGTAGTGTGATAGCAATACCTGCAACAACTATTAAAGGTATCGAACAGCGCCATCAACGTAAATAGAATAATTCGAAAGAATATATTATCCATCCTGGCCCGGGGTTTTCTCCGGTTTTGCTTCGGGTAGAGGTGGATTTTTTATACGAACTCGCTAGGCTATTGCCTAGGGACGGTATCTATTGAAATAATAAATCTCAAATTCAGAGTTATTTAATAGTTACGACTTATCACCAATACTTAGCTAATAATCTACACTGTGATAATAATGTGTACTTGTGAATGTTTTTTGTGTTTTATTAAATACAAATTTGTTGGTATTCTATTAATATTATAACAAATACCAATCATTTTAGTCGTGTACTGAAATGCTAAATCCACCTCTGCCTTGATCGTAATTGATGGGATGGTCCCTTGCTTGCTTCCAGAGAGTAAATTACTTCATTGTCCTCCACGTAGTCTCATGCTCTTGGTAACTGCTTTTTTGCCTATAAAGTTTATTTATTTATTTATTTATAAAATGCTGGAGAGACACAGTCAAACAATCCAATGTTTTTCGAATCTTGAAAAATTTCGTCTTGATTCAACAAATAATGTGAAATGCTGTACAGTTGTGGAAACCGGACGGGTAGTATAGTGGTTAACACCCCTACGATCACAGCACGAGTCCCGGGTTCAATTCTCTTCTCCTCGACATTTTCATCTGTCCGAAGTTACCACAATACATACCGACAATATATCTGTCCGAAGGTTCGTTTATATTTCTGACGACGAATTCTACTGATAATGGGAGAAAAACATATCAATAAATTAACTAAGAGCATTAAGCTTCGGAATGACATTGTTGGGACATGACGGTGTATTCATATAATATTAAATTCTACTGCTGTAGTAGCAGTACTGATGTGGTATGTGAATGTCCTAACGTTACTGAATATTTGAGGAGTAACAATTCTGGTTCCGAGTGTGTGTGTGTGTTTGCAGGGGGGGGGGGACTTGAGTGGAGGCAGATATTGATGTGGAAGTGGAAGGAGGGGCAAGTGGAAGGAAAGATGAGATGAACGTGGAAAGAGAAAAGGACGTAGAATGTTATACTACGGTATAAAAGAAAAAAAAAATGAATTTTTGAAAGTAAACGTAAAACTTATAGCACCAGCAAAAAACTTGCATGTGGTTAGAGTAAGGATTAAAGTGTACTTGGGCATCGAAATATTGACCAGACTACTTGAAAAATTATAATTTAAATAGCGTCGAATTAGATTTGCCTAGAATCTTGGTGAATATATTCTCAAATTTCCATATTCATTTCCCTGGTTTTCATGTAGTACTAATTAGCACGCATTGCGATTTATTGTTGGCCAGCCTATTTCTATTATACAATGCTTGGTTTGATTCACAATTATTTTAGCAAATAGATATTAATGAGGGATTAAGATTATTAATGAAAAAGGTAATGTGAAACCTGACGCGAGTGAAGACGCGGGAGCTCAGTTTGAAAGAGACTATAGTACTCACGGCGAAAGAAAAGTAACGCGATGCCACCAACGGAGCGAAAGCGCGGTGTTGTCATATGTCTGCTGCGGGGCGTGGTCCTGGATATAGCTCCACTCATTGTAGGAGGCATGCCACGACACCCGTACAAAGACTGCTACAACCGGTGGAAAAGGTTCCTTTCGTCCAAAGATTATCAAACAAGCCATCACTCTTCGGTATTTCAATTAGTGTTGGTTCTCCGAATCGGCTGATGTAGGCGTTAGCATCCAGACGTAAACTCACTAAGATTCTGCTGACACGAGTGAAACGTCCACATGTCTGCTGCGAGGAAGAGTCAGCAAACTCTCTGCCGTTGGCTCCTCAACTTTAACGTGGTCATTAGACTCCTCCCTTCACCTCCTACTTTTCTTTCGCCGCGAGAGCTGTAAAGAACTATTTACCAAATGCATTCGAAACGGAGGCAATGGAAGCCCCACTACCTAAGTACGCCGAGGGGCGTCCATCTCGCGATCGCAGAGGAGGATGGCAAGTGGGGAGAGGAGGGGGACGAGAGAACGAACGAGAGAACGAGAGGCAGAGTGGAGAGGAGAAGGGAGCGGGTAAACAGGACCGGTGGTAATCAGCGACGACATGCACGCGCCGTTGCTGTGCCTGGGGCGAGTCGCAGCCCTCACCTGCTCTCGCCCTTCTCCCCTTCACCCTCAATCACCGCCCTCCCAACCAGTCACCCTTCTACGTCATGAGTTGCTCGCGAATGCACCGCCACTGACGCGAACCCAATAGTTCTCGTTTCCTAGAAATATCACAATTGAATACAGAAAAATGGAACTCATTTTTTAGAATGGGTATCGCATTAATGTATGTCTTAGTTAAATTTACGAGTAGAAAACATCTTATTTAGTTTATATCATGAAGGTAAATAATATAAAATTCACCGTAACATGTGAATGGAAAGGGAAAAAATGTAGCTTTCCACATCACATTTTCAGACAGTTCCCAGGTCGTATAGGTGTGACTATTTGAAAGCGAACGCTCTTTCTTCTATCTACCTCCTAGTACTAGTATCAACTACTCCTATTAACACCTCCTCTACACGAGCCAAATTGTTGGTGAACCCAAATAACCGGCCCACCTCCTACGCCCCATGTAGGTAAGTTTTAATTGCACGCTACATTTCCCATTTATAACTATTAAAATAAATAAATAAAGGAAGGTTAAGTACATAAATAAATGATTGACAAATATACAGAACGAAATATTACATCATGATTTAAGAAAGACTGTCAGAGGAGGAAAAAGAAAGAATGTAAGGATAGTGTATGACAGATTAAAATTTTTCTCGTCGAATTGTATGGGGTGTCTGCGTTTACTGTTGGAGCTTTAGCAGAATATGTAAATTAAAATTTGCAAGATTTCATCAAAATAATTTCCTTGGCGGAATTATGTTATTTCGTTGATATTTTACACATGAACATTTTCATGAATTCAACTACAAAAGTTTTTTCCAGATAACCTCCCCAGGATTTACGCTGGTGATAATAAATGAGAATCCCATTCATATTTTATACATTTCTTCAAGCAATAAATAATATCTTATCGATGTAAAAATATTGATTAGAGAATATTTGTGCTCTTCCCTAACTTCCATAAAATCATATAAAATATTAACTTCAAATGTTGTACAGGGTTCTTTCCATTTAATGCATTTTAGTAATTGACAAACATCAATATGAATATTCTACTTGAATTCGTCTCTTTAAATTGCGATAAATTTAAACAAGACTGGGAAATGAGTTGTCTGTAATTCTCCAGTCGAAACACGACCGAGCAGAAACTCTCTGCAACTGTCAGTACCATTCAAAAGGAGAGAATACCTGGAACGAGTCGTATGTTTACGACGCTGGATGGTGCTGCTACCTGTTTCTCGGCGTTTCACGGTTCGCAAATCCTGAACAAGTCGGTTTCTTAGGCGCTTTACCATAAAGGAATCCCTTTGCTCGGTCTTCTTATGTGGAAAGCATTGACCTTTTGACATGAAAGCCAGGAAGTCCTCAATCACCGCGTGCGTTTCTGAGGCGTCCACGGAATGCGAATCCTTATAAAGAGAACATTTGGAACGGAATGTATTGGGAAAGTCGATGGAGGAAATCGTCCATTCAAATATTCTTTTAAAATCTTCTATTCCATTCCGAATAGCTGTGTGATTTCCCAGCCTCAATCTTCATGAGCTCGACATGTAATGTAAAAAATTGGTGGACTCCTCTAGATTCCCGAGTATTATATATTATTTTTAACAAATTTATATTTCCACTAAAGTTCTAATGAATAGAAATATTCAATCTAACAAACCTTGGTGAAATGAAGTATCTCAGAGTAATTGCAAAATGTAGTTATGCTTATTGTTACGATTACAGTATCCATTTGCTTCACAAAAAACCTTTAATACCTACTTTAGAGTATTATAAATGTTTATAATAACTGAAACAAACGGAAAATTTAATTAGATCATGATAACGAAATTAGGAACATTTGATAAGTTCATGTATACTTTATTCGGCTTCTTTTTCGCGAAAATATTGTTCAATAAAAGGTGGAAACTTATGAAATTTGTCAGTCGAATTTCTTAATTTCTTTAATGAACAGTTTCAACTAAATTAGGACACTATGTTTCGGAATGTAGCATAGGATTTGTAGTATATTCAAATATCTAAAAAAAATATATTCGTTAAGCTGGACCATCAGTGTTAGGTGCTTGCTTCAGTAATTTCATATTCTAAGGTTAACATGAGTCATTTTGCAAGAATTGACAGCATTTTATAATTTAATTTTTAAACATAGAAATCTCTTAGATTGCGGTGAACCTCACCGCTAGGTAACAGATTAAACATGTTACGTCGAATGAAAATGGGAGACGAGACNACCCAAGTTGAATGAGAATGGTAGACGGGCACGGGTAGCGAGGCGGGATGGCGCAGTCGGTAGGCGCATGAGCGCGCAAAGCTCATGGTCCCGGGTTCGATCCCCGGTCTCGTCTCCCATTTTCATTCGACGTAACATGTTTAATTAATTTTTAAATTCTGTAATTGAAATACAATGGGATATTATTGAGGTCTATTTCCTTAATAGTGTATTATGTTATATTAATCGTACATCATTCTAGTTTTCGTGTATTGTTTCCGTCCATTATCGTATGTTACGGCAAACACTGGGTGTTGACGCAAATTTTCTTAGAGATATGTCGAAGTGAGGGGTCAATGGTGTCATACCTTCACCTCCGTTCAAAATAAGGAGGGAAGAAATTTAATACATTTTATTGCAACATATATCGAGTTTAATATCTTGCAGAATTTTTGATAATATATTTCATTATCTTTTACGTAAATATCACAGTAGATAGGGATTTTAAAAAGTTTGAAGTGGGGCTGTAAGAATATTTATTGGCATATCTCTATTGTATCTCTGTGGCTATGGCTCTCTCTTAGAGGTGTGTTGATGACGCATTTCCATCCCAGCTTCATAAGCCAGGGAAAATAAGATTATGCCTCCGATTAATTCGCGGAAAGCTGTAAATGGTTTTAACATCATCTTACAAATGTAAAAAGAATATGAAGGTTGCACCAATTTTCTACGTGCGCTAGACGCTCAAAAACTTTTCGTTTCTTAGCAAATAACGCGAGAGTGACCATTTTTTAAGAAAAAAAAATTCTCTGACATGAATTAAAATTTATTAAATTCTGTGTCGAAGTATTTGATAGTGTCACATAAAATTATATCATTCTTCATTGTGTTATTATTAATGTAATGCATTTTAAATAACAAATATGTTTTTCAAACTAAAAAATATCCATCTATTGACACGATGGATTTTGTATTTACGTAGTTACCCCTTAAATGAAATGCAACGACAACAACAAAACCTTAAATGAAATACGCTCATTCGATGTACATTATAGAGTTCTTTTAGTGTAGTCTTCTGAGAAATGCGTCGTATATGATTTACTCCGGAGAAACCCAAGAAATAAACGCTTAAATGTTTATTTTAACACAGTATTTGATGGTCTAAAACATAAAACACTGTGTTATAATACATTTAATAGGCATCCATTTTTATCCTTCGTATCCTCACCTATCAAGATGAAGAGACGAGGCAGAGGAAAACAAGCTGAAGCTCAAAAGGAAAATTGTGTTCCTTGGTGTTGGTGTGAAAAGTACGTGAGGTGATTTATACTGTAGTATTGTCCCTCGGTCAGCTGGATAGGAAGGTTCTGAAGGGGTCTTCAGAATAAGAGCTGATTACTAGATCTGTCTGTTTACTTTGTGACAGCGATAGAGGCAATATCATTTCATTGGATAGTACGCAGTAAGCGCTCGAAATGAATAGTAGAGCGTTCCGCCAACTCAACTTGCGACAAGTATACTCCCGTTGATATAGCATTTAACATTGAACCATGTCCAAAAACCTCACTGCATAGAATCAAAGAGTAAGCTAAGGCGCACATTAAGTAGCGTGGCGCACCACAGAGTAAGACAGTAGAACTCGAAAAATATCAGTGTGTGACATAGTTGACTACATCTCTTGTGTAGCAGTTTCACACGGCAGTTTGATGAAGGCAAATGCCATACCATGTTCGTCACGATTAGATATATACTAAGAACTCGAGGAAAGTAAAGCAGATGAAACATTTAGAGCACGATCCAATCTATTATTATTTTACCGCACATCAATGAGTGGTTACATACAGGTCAATGAGTATTTCCTGAAACGTTCCCAAGATTGGACACATAAAAGTAGTAATACGCAACCGATGGTACGAGCTACAGTATGCACTTCGTGGCACAGTTTGTGTGTTAATTCCACCTGTGTGGAGTAGTCCAGGCAGTATTGTACTAACCCGCTTTGCCTCTCAATTCCTTGGTTTCCGTTTGCGTACCCTGCACTTAAAGTTTGTAGAGACCTCGATACGTGATGACATTCGTCCAAAGCCCTGATCTATTAAATAATTGAAATTTGAGATGTATTTATTAAAAATCTCAACTATTGCTTGGTTAACGGTGTGAAAAATGTTTCGAATATTATTTAAGTTCAAGTTTACGAGTCTAAATAATATTTGGTGACCCCTTTCATGACGAGACCCGTCATCAACCGCTCACTTCCCAGCCTGGGTACTGGTTCTGTTCCGTAATAAGCAAGCACAGAAACCGATCTAGCTTATCTATCTCAGCTGCGAGTCTGTAACTCAAAATGTTAGCTCTTATTCGCCTCTGAACAGTTCAACGGCCTTTCCATACTGGTTTCAAGGATCTACTTACTTTACACCTTCAAAATGTTTTTAAAAAATACTCATATTTGAATTTTGGTTTCTCAAAAAACAGGAGAAGGGACTTTTAGCGGCTCGTAAGATCTAGACCGGGAGTTAACAAAGTGAGTAATGAGAATGTTGTAGGCATAGGCAGTTGTACTTAGAGGTTTGGAGGTTACGCTTCGCACACCGTATTTCCATTTTATAGATAAACAGGTTCAGAAACACGTATCAAATCGTTATTCAATCCTTTAGAAGAACTGTACGAAGAAAAATAAAATGGTCTAAAATCGCGCCTTTCATATTTTGAATACCCTGTTCGGTGTACGAGTTCATACAACACAAACTGAAAACTAGAAGCGCACAGAATAAAGGATAATGCACACCCACTGACAGAAATCATGGTTTACTTGGATCATAATATACTTATATCCATTCCTTCTGTATCTTTATCCTATTTGTATTCATCAGAGCAATTCATCCATTTTCCATCTAAAATAATACTTTCTCCTGTTGACAGTTCCCTAGCGGTTGAGTTGACATCGCCGCCAATTGCGCTGTCACGTTAATTAATAATAATAGTATTATTATTATTATTTTGTAAATGAGAAATGTAGCGTGCTGTTGAATCTTCATCTATAAGGAGCGGTAGGAGGTAGATGCTGGATGGTAAACTATTGTTAGTAGGTGGGTTAGCGTAGCTCACCAACAACGTAGCCCGCTTAGCTGGGTTAGCGTAGCTCACCAACAACGTAGCCCACGTGGAGGGGTTAGTAGAAGTGACTAGTAGTTAGTTATTGATGCTAGGAGGAGCTGGATAGAGGAAGGAAGGTTTGCTTTTCAGTAGTCACAGTTATATGAACTGGGACATTAATGTGAAAAGCTACAAATCTTCTAGGAATCGAACCCGGAAGGACTTGGTGAGAAGCGACAACACTACCACCTGCGCCACCGGTGGGGCTCGTCAAGTTACTAGCGAGAAGCGACATTCCAAAGTGTGGGAAGGGAGCTCCACGATCTACAAGCACCGTTTGTCGTGTTATAGCATAGGAGTCAAGTTGCTTGTCCTTACTCTTAAGGTAGTAATAATAAATAATAAATTTATTGTCAAAAAACAGTACAGACTGCGTATGACCACGTGGAGGGAAAAAAAAACTAATTTACTCTCCGGATGCAAGCAAGGGACCATCCCATCAATTCCGATCAAGCGCCCTAAGGCAGAGGCGGATTCAAAAATTTCAGCAAAAGTTCCTAGATAAGATAAAAAGTTATCTGTGAGTTATAATACATATATAATGTCAATATGTTTGTAATTTAACGCAAATATGTTTGTAAATTTACATGTAAAAGTTATTATCGAACTCTAGATTATTCTGAGTATAGTGTTTAAAAATCATAAGAGTTGAAAAAAAACACACTAAATTCACGATTTATTTTTACAATAAACACGCCCCTAGACAAAGCCTAGAGAACCTGTATAAGAAATCCGCCTCTACCCGAAGGAAAAACGGAGAAAAACCCGGGCCAGGATGGGGCTAATACCAGCAGGTTGATGTATTAGCGTCGGTAGAATTAAATCACTAAAATTCCTTAAATGAGCATAAATAAACAGAGTTACATGTACTTCCTGTGATTTCAACGTGAAAGGCATACCCCACCATTTAAGTGAAATAAATGCAATTATAATTGATCGTGTAAAATGCAGCGTCTAATGGAGAAAACACTTATTTTCAACAACAACAAAAGACAAGTGGAAGTTCACTTTAATTTGTTGTAAATTTTCCGTAGTTTTGTACTTCATTTTTATCTATAGATCGCCGAACATTTGAGGAAGCTATTTCTTTCGCATGAATCACGAATCCGTTGCTCTTGACCGCCGTGTTTTTACCTGCTCTTATGCATTTCAAACGTGTCAAGCGAGTTTGTGGATATTGTTTGAACTACATTAGTAACTGATAGATACAAATTAAATCATGTTTGTCTTCATCCATATTCTTGTGTTTTAGAACAATTAGAATAATAACAACGAAAACAATTATTCATTCCCGTGAATTACCTAATTTCAAGTGCTGGTTCCACCTTCAGTTGCAGAGATCTTGTACATCGCAGTGTGCCATATTTGGTACGATGCCGGTCATAAAAGCAACAGAAGTGTCGTCCCTTGTATTGCAAGCATTAACTCTTTGTATATTGCAATACATATTTCCTTTTTATTTTGTAATTAAATCGTGGGTTTTTTAATCGACAAATAGTTGTATAATGTTTTGTAAACTAAGGATTGTGCATTATGGGGTCATGCAACCAAACTAAAAATTCCGCAATATTTTACCTTTCTATTCAATTTCTCATTTCAATTTGACGTGAAAGAGTTAACTTACTCAATGCAGAAGCTCGTTCATAACGATCAGTTCATAGTTTCGTATAACAAATCCTTTTTACGAATGTCAAAAAGCTCGTATATCTCTGAACAGTATGAACCAAAACAACAAAACTACCAATAATATGAAGTCACGTGTTAGTAAGTATCTTCTTTTAAGAAAGAATATTTGTTTCACGAAATTCACGCGAACCAAGTCGCGAGTACCCACGAGAGAAAGTTCTGCAATAAAAGTGTTGAGAGACATACATTAACAGAATTTGTTAACAGAAGAAAAAAATTCATTTAAACAAAAAAAATTAATTAAATTTTAATTTCGATTCCATGAAATCAGTTTTCTTCGCCACAAATACTTTTCTTTAGTGTGAAATCTTTCAATCTAAGGTACGTTCGTTGCTGAAGTCATCCCGTTGAAGAAATACGAAACTGAATGTGATACCACGGAAAAGAACAGCGCCGCTTTTTTCCCTTTATCATTTACTTTCAGCAAGTTTCATGACTACGTTTCATTTCTTTTGTAATACACATCGTTTCTGCTTGTCCGAGTCAATGTTTTCTTCGGCTACATCAGCACAATATTAAAGATAATATGACAGTTGTAGACGCTGGCCAAATAGGTATCCATTTACGCAATTTACGAAATAATTGTTGCATTGTTCAATTTTAATTGTGTTTAAAAAATTATTTTCATTATAATACTAATTAATTTGAATTATCTTTCGAATGGTCTCCGCTTGTAGGTATTTGCGCGTATGAGGTATCTGAACAAATGAAAAATATTTTAGTGTCGAATAAATATTTGTTGTCACATTTTAGTACAGATTTTCGTAGAATTTTTTAAAATATGGATCCCCAAAATGTATTGCTGTAATGAAATAAAAATTTTCATTTAACTTTTCGTGTTGATTTTTTTATAGAAATTTGTAGTTTCAAGATACGAGACCCCAGAAAACATTTTTCAGGTGAAAACACACATTTTCGCGATAGACGGACGGTCTTCAACTAGTTTAAAACAAATTTCGTTTCAATTAAGAGACCTGCGACCCACATTTATCTGTTCTTTGAATATAATACTTCAAAATTACATCCAAGCATTACTTATTACGTGTGTCTAATATTTTTGTATTATGTGTTTCTTACATTCTTGTGCAGGCTTATTTGCAGATTTGTCCATCTTGAGGAGTAACCATCAGCTATTTTTTATTTTTTATATTTTCTTCTTCGCAACCACTCTTGGACCACCAAGAATTCCAGTACAGGATGTATGTGATCTACCGGTATCACTAAATATATCTACGATCATTTTTAATTTTTTGTACACATTTTGGGGGCTTTTAAATGTCATAATGTTAGGTGTTCTAATACCTATGCACTAACACTACGGTATATTCTAATGAGAAAGTTTTGATAGGAATTCTCGTTTTGTAGACGCAATTTATCTCTCGTAGTTCGTATCTGGTTTGTCATCGCGCAAATACTCTTTCGCATGGAGCAGAGAAAAAAATAGGACGCAGAGAAAGAGGTGAGATAGTGTGTATGCGGAGACGAAGCAGGTACAAACAGACTCGAAATCCGTATGAACTTCATTTTTTTTGCCCGTGAATACCTGTCTGTGGCGTTGTTCCCTAGCGAATCCCCATTACACCGCACTGGCATCGTGCTCATATGCCTCCGCTGTTTGCTAACCTCTCACAGAGGCGCGCTCTTTATCTCGCGATGCAGGTCTCCCGTGATTCTCAAATGTGGTCGCCCCTGTGCGCGTTTGATGGGAAAGGTAGCGTCGGAGGTTTTGGCGATGATTGGGGAGGGGGTACATGAAACTACCATGGTGGCAGAAAGCATTAGTCGCATCGGGTATGACTGGTGCTGCCATCTCGGAAATAGAAAAGCGTGTGCCGATAGCGAAAATATTCAAAAAGTACATGAATAACCTTTTATTACAATTAAATGCTGTGCCGTATCCTCTTTTTGTTGATTTTGAGCGAGAACACCTTTGACAAAATATTCGACATGAAGTAGAAATGGTACAGTAAATGAAAAAAAAAGAACATACAAAAAAGGAGACTGATAAAAAGAATTAATTCGCTGACAATATTCATCTAAAAATATTGAAACAAATATCTCATAATTAATTAAACAACCATATCCAGTTTTTGGTATTTTTAGCAACATAGTGATTAAAAAATTGCTTTAAATATTTGGAATGTTTGACTCTAATAACCCCTCTCAAGGGATAATAAGAGACAGGTATCATATTGTCCACGTAAAAATCAAGTGGGGCAATAAGAAACTCTACCCTACATAAGCCATTTTTAAAATTTTAAATACTTGCTTCTGTTCTCAAAATATTTTTGGTTGAAAAATAAATATAGTAATTTATATCTTTATTTCGGTAATTGTTTTGATTTTCATTCAGCAATGAAAAAATATACTTTCTTGTAGTTCCACAGAAAGTAGGGTAGAGATTATATAAAAATTCAGATAGGTAGAAAACTTTTCATAAACGCTCAAAACAGAGTTAAAATACAAGAAAATTGTGATTGAAAAAAATTGTTGTATTTGTTTTATTGATTTAAAGTTAACTATGATATCTAACTGTTAAGTAAATTAACTTAATATTTCTTCAGAGAAATATATGTTTTTGGTTGATATATATATATATATATATATATATANGACAGATATATATATGTTATTGTGTTTGTCATTTCAAATACCACTTGCCAATACATTCAATTTTACTTTGCAGCACCCAAAAAGACTTTGTGGTACAAGTCTAAACATACGAAATTAAAAATAAGTTGATAAGAGACCAACCTTTAATCCAGAAATATAGAAGTCTTTCAATTAATCATCGCCGATATTTTCATTCTGCGATTTTCGAAGAAGATGTATAATGTGTTCCATGTTAGTTTGAAGCAAGTGTTGGTTAAAAGTGTTTTGAGTTTTTTCAATATAGGGTATTAGAACTCTTGTCAAAATGTGGTTGTCTATGGGAGTAAATGTTTTCCCTGTTACTGGATGTGTACTTTTCAATGTTCCCTATTAATCATGTAATGTATTAAATGTAATAATTAACCATTGAGTTTTAGCATTTCTTTTATTCATATGTTCATAATTTTTATTTCCTGCGACATACACAAAACGAAGTGCTTTCGTTAACCTACGCATTATATTGTAGTCAACATTGAATGTTACTAACATTCTGTATGATGAGAACGTTTACATTTATTTAGCAAGACTATTTTATTTACCTCGATAATATGACAGATTCCAGTTTCTCCCAACTGGTGTCTTGCACAAATCCCAACGAATATTGCTTATTACCAACGTTCATCTGTGAGGACTCAAGTAGTCAAGTTAAATCCCTTTCGAATAAATGAGTCAAGTAGCTTCTTTTCTTGACGTTTTTTCGGAAAGAAACCGGTGAAGTACGAAACGATAGGAAATTGTCAACATGTCTTTTAATACTCTAAAGTAGGATTCTTCATTTCTTCGACTTACTCCGTCCGGTTTCGCAGAAAAGGAACAAAAAATTTAAATAAATAAATTTATTGTCAAGAAAGCAGTTACAAACTGCGTAAGACCACGTGGAGGACAATAAACTAATTTCCTCTCCTGAAGCAAGCTAGGAACCATCCCATCAACTCCAATCGAGGGCCCTAAGGCAGAGGCGGATTTAACATTTCAACATACTCCTAACGATAAAAAATAGTTCGACACGTGTTATAGTATTAACAAATATTGTATATGACGTATATGATGAGACTAGTGTATTACAGTATGTGTATGAGCATGTAGAAAATGAAAGCACAAATTCAAATATTTGGTGTACTCCATAATATTTGAATAATTTATTTGTGTGTAACTAAAATCACTGTAACTTACGCTTAACTTAAACACTGCTCGTTTCAAATTCTAATATATACCCCCACCACCACCAAACAAATAAATGTACGCCAATTACTTTTTTGTGTGACATCTATGTAGGCATTCTGACTCGTGAAACCTCATGGAACATACATACGGAGATATTGGATTACCGTTATGTAGTGCATGTCTTCTTTTGTTGTTGATTTCTTTATTGCAAACTTCCTTGCTGTCCAATACTGTTTAAGGTGGTCAAGTAGACCGGGGACGATGCATACGAGAATGAGAGAACTGAAGACATGATGTCCGTCTAGTTGTTAAGGTTCTCAAAAAGCACCACCCAACTTAGCTTCACTAGGTCAACCCCTACAATTACATCTCACATTGAATCCAACCTAAATCTCTATGAATTTATGAATGTAAGTAATTACCTTTGATGTAACAATACTATTTTTACTGACTATTATGACAGATACTGCTTTCCCCCATATCATCTAGTTGTAGGCAAGTTTCACTTAGTATCATATTTAGCATTAAACAATGTAAACAGGAACAGTTATGAATACAGTATATCATAATGAAGCTTCACGAACAATTCTATACGAATATTTGTTTATTACTTACCAGACTTTCATTTCGCAGGAATCAATAGAGATACATCCATTTCAAATAAATAAGTCAAATTACTTTATTTTCTTGGTGTAATTTTTGAATCCTGTTATCTCGTAAAGGAGAATGCGAAAAATGAAATAAAAGGAAATTGTAGACACTTCTCGTGATGTTCTAAAATACGATACATCATTTGTGTGATTTGCTGCATCCACTTACTCAGAAAAGGAACGAAACGTGTAGGGGACATCTGCGTATTAATGTATATCCACATTCATAGGAGCGATCTGATTGTGGGGTTTCCCACATGATATAAATCATATGCTGAAGTCAATGTGAGCGACATCGACCGATTACGATTATACGAACCGCTAGAGAGGGGGATGGGCCGTAATACCAACCCGGTCATATAACCCTTTGAGACGTTAGTGGTTTTCTTACATACCTTTGTCGACGGTAAGTTACATCTTCGGTCTGAGGTAGGGCTCAGAGTATTATCTATCAATTTTTTTCGACATTTAAAATTGTTACCATTTGTGTATCGGAATCAATCACGGTGAATGGTAGTCTTCCGTGAGTGAGTCGAGACGTTCATGTTTGGACAGACTTTAAATTTTGATAATTTTGGGTCAGGTGAAAGTGGCGACGAGTCGGGAATCGAACCCGGGTTTCCGGCATTGATCGCAGGGTTGTTAACCACTACACCACCCGTTCGCCCCAGGGTTTCCCTCACCTACTCGGTTTGGGACCATAAGTTCCCCGGCAACACAACATCTCTCCTTCCCAAATTCCTTATTCAAGTGTTACGATTAAGAGCACGATTAAGTTACGATTAAGTTACGATTAAGTTACGATTAAGAGCACGATTAAGTTACGATTAAGCTACGATTAAGTTACGATTAAGAGTTACGATTAAGAGCAGGCCTCATGGCCTGAACCTCGCCAAAAGTCATAAAATAAATAAATCTATCAATAAATAAAAATAAATATTTCTTCCGTGTACCCCACACGTGGAGAAGATATGTGATAACTTTCGGTCAGGTGAAAATAGCGGTGAAACGGGAAAATGGTGTACAGTTGTGGAGGGCGAACGGGTGGAGGAGTGATTAACGATGCAGGATCCCAGGTTCTATTCCTGGCTTGTCACCATTTTCACCTCACTGAAAGTTATCACATATCTTCTCCACGTGTAGAGTACACGGAAGAAAAATATGTAGACTTTTAATTTTGTTCCGTTGTTCATATTATTCATGGAATTAAACGTCAGTGTTACATTACGTAGATTGACTGTGCTAAAATACAATGGGTCGGAAGCGTTGTGTACCTGTGTGAGGATCAACTATGAATCAGCAAGCCCTACCACTTTCAAACACCTCCAAGACAAATTGTTGAGGGAAAAGTGGGTGAAGAGTATTCATCATGACCATTTTAAGGTGATACAGTCCACACATTCCTGAATCAAAACGAAGAAATGAACAACACATATAATGGAGAAAACTTTGAAGAATATACTTAATGAATTTCGTGTCGAAATACTGACTAGATTAAAATAATATTCTGGAAGTAGTATTAAATTATTTAGGTGGAAATCCTCGACTTTTTTTATATCGGTTCTCAAAAAGTGCTTGAGTGTTCATTACGGTTCATTTATTCGAGTGTTGATCTTGTAATATTTTGATTTGTAGGAATCCAAAACAGTTCCTTAGGTCGGTATTACACGGTCATATTTCTGTGTTATATATCGATGATCAAAGATATAAGATCGTAGTTGAACTATGATCAAAGCTTGTGCATTACACGGTCATATCCTTGATCATAAATATATGACATAGAAATATGACCGTGTAATACCGGTCTTAAGTATAATAATTTATTTAGCTGTTTATTGAGTATCATTGTTCGATACGTATTGCTTGTCATATTGGTGTTTAAACAAGCCGAGGTTGTTACAATTATGTTGAAGTTCTTTACTTTGTGTGTTTTATGAGATATGTATGTTTGAGAATAGTTTTGTGTTTCTAAAGTTTTTATATAGCTTTATGTTAACAGCTGTTGGGATGCAAATGTTTCGTATGTTTTTCAGGTTCTATAAATTTTTGCAACAATTTATACATCATTAGTGCTTTACTGTTTCTTTTATTTTAAGCAATACTTGCAAGAACATTACTTTTTTTTTTTTCACTTTTTAAGTTTTACATGTGTGTTATTTAGCAGATTATTTTTAAAGTGGTGACGTGAATGTATAACCTGCTGTGTGATGCAAAGATACCAAGATAGTCCGAAGGAGTAGATCGAACTATGGTGTTCACTATTCATGGAAAATGTTCTTCCCGTATATTGGGCAACATTGATGACTTATTTATCTTTTGTAGAAATCGTTTTCTTTCTCATAATTTGGATCCCATACCCAATCATGGGGCACTCACATCCATAATGTTTTTTTTTAGCGTTCCGGACTCAATTTATTATTATTATTATTTAGTTTTAATAATAAAAGTTTTCTTGTTTCTGAGAAAATCTGTTCGTGGTCTAGTAAGAGCGTGGTTGGCGATCAAGGAGTTTCTAACACTGGAATGTCTTATTTATGTTGCATCAATTGATGTCTGCATCCATTTCCCCCGCTGAGTAGCTCTCCGTGTAAACAGTAGAACAGTCAACGCCGCACAGCCGTGTTAGCGCTACCCGCAAGGTCAGTTTGCGAAAGGGGATTTCCGTATAGTGACAATGATATCGCGTCATGGGCGTCGTACCAGCAACTGCCAGTTCCGCTTAGAGCTTGTGCGGTCTGAAAAACTGCTTGAAAAGTATAGTCTAGTCATATGAAGATCCACAATCGTTTAGTTCTGCCTGTAATTTTTCAACGATTAACATTTTTCAACTACACGACGATAATCAAATAAAGATGCTTCCAATTAATATTATCTAAGCGGCATTAAAGTCATAATCTATTTCGAGAAATTTTGGTAAAACATCATTAAAAGCTTGCTACCTTTTACGGACGAATAATATGTATATTTTCAGTGAAGAGATCATTACGTTTCGTGACCACCTGACGAAACATCGTGAGTTCTTCACAGAAAAAAATGTATGTATATTTATGGACGAATTCGTCCATAAACGGCCGTAAGTTTTTAATTATTTATTTAATTAGATTATATAATGGACGTTATTTGTAGTACAATTTAGTAAAATCAAACAGAAATATCGGATTCTAATTGAAACACAGAAAACTAGTAAAAGGAAATATGATATGCACTTTGATAAGCACCACTTCCTTCTTAAAACAATCCACCAAGAGGTTATTTCAGTTTTGTCTCAAAATTACCCATATATGATTCTGGAAATAAATTCAACTAGCGTGTGAGCTGCAAATTGAATAAGAAATTATAACATCTATTACAGACACTTTAACTTCATGGCACACTTCCAAATACATTTTGAGATTTTAAAATTACGTAAACAATATTTAGTACGTAGGAATATTTTTTAGGTTTCAATAAATTTTAAAAGAAATATTGCAAACAAAAAACTGCTCGAAGACATCTAGGCGGACCTCTCTATGCTTAACAAGTCATTATATTTCGTGAACTTTTCATGAATCCACATCCATTACATTTACAGTTCCTGGCATTGAATTTTCAATTAATGTACAAGTCATTTAACTGTAATTAATAGTTATGAAAAAAAATGTACATGTATGAAAACGTAAACTCACATTAATAAGTAAATGAAGACGTACATGAATTTACCCGATTGCAGTTCACTGACAAGTACACTGAAGTTAAAGTACTACTCAGTAATTTTGTTATGCTTGACCATGAAAATTTAATATACGGTTTATTAATATTTTGTGGACGCTCTGAAATGAGCTAATGTACTTTTTTCTACATTATTTTAATGTTCGTAATTTCAGCAATTCAAAATATAGATGTTGTCGTTTTGAAAATTTGATTGAAATTGTTGGTTGTAGAAATCCATCGCAATAGGTGACAATCGTACAGAAGCTGGCCACAGAGTCTGGCTCGAGATCCACGGTGAGTAGTTCTAGAAATATTTGCAAAATAATGTTTCTCTAAGTTGAGTGACTCGGTTAGAAAGATTGTCCCCATACTGGGATGTACTTAGGTATGTGAGTGCACATTTTCCTCAACGCAAGCACAAAAACAGCTTAGTGAAATTATGTGAGAGATTAGGACCTCCGAGATGATTTAGGAGGCTTAGGCTGATTTTGAATTTGGAACCTTCTCACCACTCCATTCCTTCCTTGAAAATGTTCCCCCATCCCTAAATCAGTAGATTACAGATAAAGTTAAAAAAACCGAAAATATTCAATACTTCTTTAATATAAACTTTTAGTCGGTCCATCGCACTTTGTCTCTCATAAAACTGACACTAACATGCTTTATAAACGAATAAAGTAGAGAATGTTGAAATTTTGAACGTATTTTCAAATCACCCAAACTCAACTTTTTTCAGTCTCAATAATTTATGTACTACCAACAATAATTTATCATGAATTATTTTTCGACAATTAACTGTTTTTTCTGATTATAATAATAATTTGTCATTATGGGGTCCTTACAACATGATAAATGCGTTTTTTTGTGTGTGGCAACTTTTCAATTTATATTGATTTGGTATTACAAACCGTTGTGCTCTATTATTGTAGGCACCCATACGGATCCCATTTCTTGGGAGGAGTAGGAGGAGGGGGGAGGGTAAAGTACTCCTCTGCACCCGCGTCTCGACGTCACTTGAGTGTTGCTCGCCTCTGTGTTCTGCTGCGACTTCAATCGAAATTGATTTTGCCGCACTGGTCGATTCGGCACTTGTCAAAGTTCTGTGGAGATTTTTTAATGATTAAGATTTATCTAAAAACTGTTGCTTCATATCCTTGAAATTCCATAATATCTACTTTGAAAGAAACTGAAGACTGTTTAACTGTAACTATGTTAGTATTTTTACGGTAGTATTTGAATATTTTGGAAGGAATCTTTTGTATTAAATATCGCGAATTGTATAAATTGTGGATTTATAAACGTACCTGGTAAAACCGTTGCTCTTTCCCCATAGCTGTCCTATGATTTTTAGGAACAAATTCTTCCGGACTTTTTCTTCGGTATAGTTTCTTTGGAATGATTTCCGCACTGTTTTCATATTTTTCATCTTTGTTTCAGGTAAAACATTTTATCCTCTTGTGGTGCATGGTGATTTACGAGACAACAGATTCAAGTCTTCTCCGTCACGTGAGTATTGATAACATACAGAATGTTTGAGAAAAAGATAAAGATTAGTCTGTTAATTGTAGAATCTATATGCACGAAAATAATCCGACTTCGTTTGTTTTCCATTTGTTCACGTATCAAAGACGGGCATCGTTATCTACACATATTGCCATTCCCCCTTATCCACCATGTCAAGCAATATCTCATTGATGTGAGTACAATATGGTGGAAAATATGTGTACGCCATGTCCACTGTACTCGAGGCCATGTCTCTTGGCTTTGAGAACAATTTATAGAAGAAAAACACGATCTGTGTTCATTAGTTTATTGTATATTAGACGCGGTATAATACTTAATTGTCCTCTACTTGGTCTTAGTTAATTTGTAACACCTCTCTTGACAATATTTATTGTCAGTCTAACTGACTTGATGTTGGTAAAGAGCTTGTAATCAGTGTAGTCAACGCACCATTTTCGGCAAAGTTGCATGACTCTGACTTTATATCAATTCGTCGTCTTACTCTCCTGCGTATAGTCCGAGAATCACATGTCACGACATCCGAATGATTTTGTAAATACGCTTGCGTTGTAGTTTACAAATGGGTATCACTGACCAGAATAAACCGATGAAATAAAAGCAAACTTACAAAAGCGACGTTTTAGGACAGAAAGAGCAAATGGTCCCGGGTTCGAACCTTGACCTGGTGGCTCGAACTGTAGTCTGGGCACTCGGCTAAAATTACTAAAGGACATTTAACATATATCATCACAAAGAATGGAACTGTGTACAACCAGCACAGTTCTTCACTAATCTGCGAGAAGCTTGCGTTCTTATGATCTTACGAAACAGAATTTAATATTATAATACATAATTTCTTATTGTTTTTCACCTTCTTTCTTACAAATTTAAATATTTTTACAACGTTGATCTAAAAAAATTAACGTTCAATGGAAGTTGATATATTGGATTGAAGAAAACGGGTAATAATTAAAAAACAAATTTGTTTATTAATTTATTTGCTGGATCGTTTGTTTACGCGTAACAGTTGTGATCATCTGATGATTTTTCACTATGCACGGCATGCCAATTTTTTTTTTAATTTTTAGGTCACTTTTTTAGCCTCACATATACTTTACGGAAGACTTTCAAGGGGCAAATATTAAAGCCTAATTTGAAAATATTTTTTTAATTTTTATAATTTTGTCAAATGTTGTAAAAACGTTTCGAATCTTTTCTTCGAGGACCTTATAGTCTCTTTCAACTAAACCCAATTATTAGAAGCTCTATATTCATCCTAAGCTCTCCAAAAACGAGAAAAATGAAATTACTCGGATTTTTGTGATTAATTTTACCAAAGTCACATTTTCTCATATGTTTATCTCTTATGATTCATGTGACTGTTTTGAATTTTAATATGTGTATTAAGTTCATAATTAATACCCATGGACGTTCTATATTGCCTCATAAAATTACTGATCTTTTAAATTACAATCAATATGTATATCAATAATTTTCTAGCTCAAATTGTATACAAAGGAGTGAGATGAAAGTATAGTAGTTGTCCAATAAACTTCTTTTTTCTCTGTAATCTCTCCGATTGCATTAGATTTTCCATGGATATTTGATGAGAAAATCTTAATACGTTCTATGTACCTTACCATCTTTACCGCCCAATAGATAAACTGTACATCTTTGAAATACGTATCACTATTGTAATATAATAAACAAATTAATTTTCTGTGCCTTAAAGACTGCGAAATAGTTTATTCTAAAATAGTTCATTCGACCTTTTTTGTTTCATAACTTCATCTCAGAACATAGGATCAAGTATAATCATGTAATGAATTGGGGAGAAATTACAATTTTAGATATAGAGAAAATATATCAAGAAAGATTAATATCTGAAATGTTGCACATTAATTCACTTCAACAAACCATCAACTTACAGATAGGCTCCAGTATCTTACCAGATATTTATAAAACTTTAATTTAAACAAAATCCTACATTTATATAAATGGAAATGTGATCGTGTCATAACACTTTCATTAATGATGTTATTTCTATTGGTCTTGTATTTATGTATCATGTATGTCATGTCAATGTACCTTTCTTGTATTTCCGTTTCATTTATATATGAGTGTCATTATTTTTTGTTTTAGAGTTGCGTATTTTGTTATAGTTTATATTCATTAATTATGTTTTAAGTTGTGACTTGGATGACGTTATTTCGTAAATATTGACCTTTGTACTAAAAGTATTGACCGGCGTTTCAGTGGTCACAGACTGTCTTAGTTTCCTTATCATTGTAAAGTAGTAACTCGCCTGAAGACGTCTTGAACAGAAAGACGAAACGTAGTGTACAAAATAAATTTCTATTATAGTTTTAATATGATTTTAACAAAACTTTTTGACATATTTTGTTATTACTGGTGCATTTATCACAAAAATAAATTTTAATGTGTGTTACGTGAGTTTTTTTATGTTAGCTTATAAAACCAGAATAAGTTTCTTCTTAAAACAAAAAAGGTGGAATTAACTATTTTAATTAAAATAGCAGACGTAAATTTACATCAAATAGTTTATTCTAATGAGGACGAAATTCGAACTCTAATGTGATGAATTGTACTAATTAAATTGCAATAAATCAAATTTATTATAAATGATCGCAGAGATTAATGCAAACTTGATCGTACGTTTAATACACATATCGTTAATGGTTCTACTGACGAACGTATCTTATCAAAGTAATGTGAATGTCATATCATGTAATTGAATATCACTCAGCAGATAGTGTTCTGTAGTATCTCCCCATCGTTTGTTATATAACGGCTTATCATTTATTTGGTACAACTCAGGTCACGTGAAATTGTCTTTCTTTGCCTTGTCAAGCGAGCAAATTAACTACCTCATTCGTCATATTTCATTAGAGTTCAATTCTCTCGTAAACATTGCGTTCAATAACAGTTGTGCGATTGTACACGTTCTGATCTGCAAGGTCTATTGAATTATTTAAGGTTTAAATTGGATTATTGTCCTCCACGTGGTCACACGCAGTTTGTAACTGCTTGTTTGACAATAAAGTTTATTTATTTATTTATCAAAGTAAGTAAAACTGCGTATTTTGTTTTGAACGAATCCTTCTTAGTGTTTTGTGATATTTTTTTTACGTTTTTGCAGATTACCCTTGATTTGTTTAACAAGGAAATATTTTAGGAAGTTATCTGCGAAAATCTCACAATATAGATATTCCATGAAATTTTAATAACATATTATTGTTTATCAGCCTTTCGATATTTCGATATTTTGCAATTTCCTCCGCGTGGTTTGTAATCCACATTAATCGACATACCTTTAAAATACATTTACAAAAATGTAATGAATTTTTCGATTCTTCATATTAATATATTTTCAATTTTCATTGAAGAAAGGACTGAAACAAGGCCACATTTTTTACTTTTTTCTTTAACATCAGTACTTCCGTCAAAGAAGTAATTTTCAGCAACAAACAATGCTTTTTAATATACATGCTACTCCTGAACTTTCTTGAGAAATATGATATACTTTGTATCATTCAATGCTTGTAAAAGTTTCTTAGATTTCACTATAAACAGAAAAGAAATGTGAAATTTCGCACTATTTCTTAATCTTATAATCCTCATTGTACCAATTATTTATTATATCTTTCTGAAGATTGAATTGTCAAATTTCGAAAAGGAAATTTTATAACCGAATATGAGTTGTGTAATCATTTTACACCAAAGGAATTTACATTCTATAAAACGTATTCTCTGTTACGTGAAGAATTTTATTTATATTTATATGTTTTTCATGTAATGGAAACATGGACAGTGCTGCTAAAAACTTAAGTACCTCTTCACTGTCGAATGAAATACTGTTCTTATTTAAACTGTTTTATCATTTTCGGAAAAATGATATGGAAAAATCGATGCTCTGAATAAAATATAAAATATCCAAATCAAAAATGTATTTGGGTGTAATTGTTTTTGAAACTTTCTACTTTGAAACATACTCTATCCGTGCCCGCGCACTTCTAACATATTCAAAGTCACCAAATAATAGTTAAATCGAGTGGTATACTAAAAAAATGATGCAAATTGGATATTCATATTTTCTATGACTATGATACTGCAATACTAAACATAGCGAGTTCGTCGTTAAAATGAAGTTTATAGCAAGGTCAGCACGGATAAATGTAAAGTAAATCGTAAGAATATATTCTAAAGTGAAACGGCTCACTTGTACATGTAATTTTTTGCGTAAAATTACAAACATATTGACATTCTATTAGTATTATAACTCGCAGCTAACTTTTTATCTTATCTAGGAACTTTTGCTGAAATTTTTGAATCCGCCTCTGCCTTAGGGCCCTTGATCGGAATTGATGGGATGATCCCTTGCTTGCTTCCGGAGAGTAAATTAGTTTATTGTCCTCCACGTGGTCATACGCAGTTTGTACTGTTTTTTGACAATAAACTTATTTATTTATTTATATTAAATAGATTTAGTAACTATGTATGCAATGTCGAATGGGAGGCATCAGGTCGTATGAAATATATTAAATAATTTTTGTAACATTTTTATACCTTTAGACGACAAATAACCTCGGTCAAAACGTCGGGAAATATAATGTAAATCTAATTTACATAGATCGAATACAGTGTCCATTAAAAAACGTGTTGTTCCATTTCAACGCACGATAATGTCATGACACACATGAACACATTTCAACATATGATCAATGTACGTACAAATAAGAAGAATGTTGTAGAGTTCTTGGTCCCATCTTCAATATCTCTGTTGTTTTAGGTATTTCCTTTTGAATGACCGTCACCTGTCCATCATTTCGGCCTCATTAATGTCCTCAGTGGACCGCCCCTCGTCACTGAGCCTTCTCTCCAGGGCATTGGATCCAACCCCACAAGCAACTCGCGCTCACGCAAAAACCTGCATGATACGCTTGCTTTAAAATTGCATTGTGATCAATACTCCCGGGTTACAATTAGTCATTTCGTGATTTGTTCCGCATTGGGTCCCGGATTATAGGTCCCTACTCAGCTAATTACACTGGCTCTAAACGCGAAAAAAAAATGCGAGTCCCTCCCGATATTTCCATCGGGTGGCGGCCGATCGCAGGAGACGGATTGAAGGTTAGCGAAGCGCCATTTTCCGGGAAGAAATCTCCGCCATTCATCAGCGGTTGGTGTTGACACGACTGCTCTGATTGGCACTTCACCCCGCGCCATAGAACCTGCCTTCGTGCACAATATTAAAGCGGAAATGCTACATGACTGATGGGTGGAGGCGACAGCAGTCGCGGTGAATAGGGGAGATATATTTTGTTTGTGTGGATTTATAACTAGTTTCTGGTGGGTCAACCAACTCGCCTAGGTTTCTTTGCGATCTCGAAAGATTTCTCTGCGGAGATAAATGGCCGCTTGGCGACGCCGAGGCGGAAGACGCCACCGAAACGAGACAGTGGAGAGAGAACCGGTCCAGCCAGTGGGCAGAAACGCACCCGAACCCAACCAACCAGCTTCGGTTCGTACCCCAGACCTTGTCAATACCGGATCTCTCCACCGCGAGTCCGGCACTGCGAGATGAAGCAGCGGCATAAGTTAGTGGACAGTGTGTACATCGCACGATTAAAAATAAGTCACGGGAGAAGAAGGGGGAAGAAATGACGCAGTATTTCAAGAGAAATAACCGGTCTGGAGGTATTTCTGTTGTCGGGAGTGTAGCGTGCCTGAGCGAGGCTCAGTCGGCAGCGAAGCTACCGCTGCCACCACCCAGCCCTCACCCCACGCGAGCACCCCCCCGGCGGCCGCAGCACATCGCGCACAAAGGGCGGGTGGCGTGGACCGGAATGCGAGCCCTGCGGCACTCCCTGCCTCTGGCGCCCGACTGCCTGGCGGTTCCTCCTAGCGGCGGCGCCAAACACCACTGCAACTACTATGGTGCACACGCTGCGTCATATCTCCCCTAGACAAGCATCTAAAAATTCGCTGTTATCTCCCCTCGGATGTGAGCTATTTTGTTTGCCTGGACGGGAAAGTTGGAACGAAGGACTCAGTGGAAGCAAAACATTATACATTCAATATTCCATTATTTCGAAAACCTCTCTTTTCATAACAAAACTCTTTGAATAGGGTTCATGGCATTTTTCTTTAAATTGAAAGGTTTTATTTTGATAAATAGCATTGTTAGTGGTAGTTGCCAGTAACGTTGCGAATTACATCCAATTTTGATTTAGTATTATTATGGTGAAGATATATTATCCTGAACATCCATAATAAATCTCTTCATTTCCGTTTCCAGAAAAATTGTAATATATATCTCGTATTTGAGGAAGTAAAAGTTACGTGCTCACATATAAGACTTACCGAATACATATCATCTCACGAATGCTTCGGCCATACACTAACCACCAGATTAATAATGCGACCAGACGACACCCGAATTAGACACTAGCAAAGGAAGCTATGATTACAATAAGCGTTTGTTTTACACTGAAACAAATGTATTGATCTTATCTAGATATATTACTTACTTTATATTACGTATTATATATATATATATATATATATATNTATATATATATATATATATATATATATATATATATATATATATATATATATATATATATATAATGTGTGTGAATACATATCCTTTCGTTATGTGAATATACTAAATAAATCTGGGTAAAATTTCGGGGAAACACCTCTACGAAATGTTATGTGATCATCATTGATATAGTAAAAGACCTACAGATACCAGGTATATCACTAAAAATCAAATTGAGCCCCCTAACTTAAGTTCATAGCATTATTTATTAAATTTGTGGCAGGTATCAATTATATACGAGGAAACTTTAAATATTTATTTCTCTCGATGATAAAGGGTTAAGAGAGAAATCTTTATTGGAATTGATGTTCTTGAAGCTGATAAACCTTCATTATTCAACCAACTGATTTTTTACGTGACCCACATTTTTGTTCAGTCTTTTTTTTTCTGTCGTTTATTGTCTCTGCTCCAAACAGTGTTAATTCAAGTTTTTTCACTTCTATTTTTCTTTTGTTTAATTTTTTGCTAGACCATACCGGTGTTCGCACTTTACCACCTCCATTTACAGCGAGGATTGGCACAATCTATCTACTTCGCCTTATTATTCCCGTATATCACAGTATCCTTCAAAATGTCTTGTATATTGTAGTAAGACCGGTATTACGCAGTCATATTTCCATGTCATATCTATAATCAAAGAGAGACCAATATTTTAGATATATGATCATAATTGAACAATGATCAAAGCTTGTGCATCATATATACACGGTCATATTTTTGATCATATATCTTTAATCATAGGTATGACATACAAATTTATTTGATCATATGTCTTTGATCATAGGTGTGACATACAAATTTATTTGATCATATATCTTTGTTCATAGATGTATGACATAGAAATATGACTGTGTAATACCGGCCTAAAGTGTGAGACCCCGCTTCCGTACTCGCCGTCGTTCGCGCCAACAGCCACACCAGCGGCGCCACCGGCGTGCAATGTTGGCGCGCTGCAACGACGCCAGTGAGGGAGGTGGGGGATGGGGGAGGTAATTGCATCGGGCGGTGCATCGCGTCGATACGCTCCCTCGTTGTGCGTTGGACCGGCCGACCGGCCACCCCTGCTTGTGAGCCATCATTCATCCAGTCACACCGCCGCTGAACAACCCTTCCGAGGGGGGAAGCGTGGACCTGCGAGGGGAGCTCCACCACCCTCGCCCTCGGGCAGCGAACCCTGCGTCGCAGGGGCAGCAACGACCCGTCGCTCCCTCGGTGGAAAGCGGCGGCTGTGGTTCTCAAGGACTCCAAGTAGAGAGGGTGGGATGAAGATAAAGCTAGGAGAAAGTGCGGCAAGGGACAGCCGAGGAAATGCTCTTGGGTGTCAATGACTCCCCGGCGCATGTGAGTAGGGTAAAATGAAGGATAGGAATTCTTTCCTCTTTTTAGGGAGTTACACCCAAGCACAGTATAACTTACGCGTATTGTAACATGGAGGTTTCTAACTAAAGAAAAGTTAAAATATTTTAAATATATT
>NNCF01130069.1:530741-591109 GCA_002313205.1 Laupala kohalensis | reverse complement strand
TATATATATATATATATATATATATATATATATATATATATATATATATATATATATATATATATATATATATATATATATATATATATATTCATAGGTTAACTTTTCCTAGTGCGAAGAAAATATAAATACGGCGGTGCAAGTATAGTGAAATAACTCGTACATTTCAGAATATTAAATGTAGGAGGGCCTCACGTTGATGCCGACGATGGTCTGTATGCGTTCCCTTATTTTTTGTCCAACCCTGCGGACTACAACCTATATCACCACAATATGACTCTCCGACGCGCAGGTAGACATGTTAAAATGTGCTTAAGTTAAACTGTGCCTGGGTGCAAATGCGTTGAACCCTTTTTATGTGTGATTTGCAGCCCATGCCTGTTCAACAAATCAGCTACTTCTCCGAGCGACGGCGGTTGTATGTTCAGCCAAGCTGGATGAAGTTTTCGGATAGTTTCCCTCACCCACTCCAGACAAATGTTCGTTCGGCATCTTACTCTCCCAGGCAACCCCACTTCTCTTGTTCCCAATTTCTTCACCCCTCTCGTGGTGTAATGCCCATAAGACAACAAATCTAGAAAAAGAATAAGAAATCAAATGCTTCTCCGTTTTCTCGATGAACCAGCTTTAGATACGCTGAATTCACTGTATTATTGGAGAATTGAGTTGTGGACGTATAGAAAGTCAAACTTGCATCATTGATTTATGATAACAGTGCTGGGCGTAAAGTTAAAAAATTGTAGTTTCAAGTTGTTTAACATTTTTCTCTTTCTGATTTCAAAACATTTCCTCGACGAATGGAAGAAACTACTCGTGCAGAATTAAATCATTCAAGGGGACAGTGGATCGAAGATTCGGAGAACTTTGCCATTATTAACGAGGGGTGCAACTCATCTTCTGTCAAATGTTAAATTCGACATGAAGCGTAACTCATCTGCTCCCGTTATCATAAGATACAAATTTTCAATATATTACATTGATGTAATTCCTAGAAGCACCCGAAGATAACACCAAAATAGTTTCGAAACATAGTGTACTAATATGCTATGTATCAATTTTGTTCAGTGTAATGTTTTTAAATATTAATCATTATGCCTGTGAATAGTGGTACTGTTTATCTACACATAGGTAAAGAGTTCCGGCTGATAACAATAGCCAGTGGCGGTTCCAAGGACATAGGGGATACGTGCCCCCCCTCCCCCAAAACAATATTAATAATAATAATAAGTTTTAATTCCATTTTGAAAGAAAATTCAGTATATCCATTGAAAGTAACAAGACGAACTAATAAAATCTACGTAAAACGACGACTTCATGTGAATCTCCCTTGAAATTATATTGAGTAAATCTGAAGCAGTGAATAAGCTTGATAGCAGGAACGCCCAAAGTAAAAATTTAGTTAAAGATATGAATTACTTCAAAATTTATTTTTTTAAGCTTTATTTATGAAAATAAATAAATAATTAAAGACTCAAGACCTTATGATGGATAAATAGTATACAATTTTTGTGTTATTTATGAAAACTGCAATTTTCGTTAATGCATTTTTAAGGATAAGAATATCTTAAATTGCCGTTATATATCTATAATTGCAGTTATAATATCTATAATTGTAGTTATAACTTATAATAATATCTATAATTGCAGTTATAACTTATAACAATTTCAAAAACTATTTTCTTGCTTGATTGTGTTGCCGTATGGATCATATTAATTTAGTTTTATGTGTACTCAACTTCAGCACGGTTGTGTACATTAATTCTGTAGCCCCATCCTGGCCCAGGTTTTTCTCCGTTTCTCCTTCGGGTAGAGGCGGATTTCTTATACAGGTTCTCTAGGCTTTGTCTAGGTGCGTGTTTATTGTAACAATAAATCGTGAATTTAGTGTTTTTTCAACTCTTATGATTTTTAAACACTATACTCAGAATAATCAATAGTTCGATAATAACTTGTACATGTAAATTTTTTGCGTTAAATTACAAACATATTGACATTCTATTAGTATTATAACTCGCAGCCAACTTTTTATCTTATCTAGGAACTTTTGCTGAAATTTTTGAATCCGCCTCTGCCTTAGGGCCCTTGATCGGAATTGATGGGATGGTCCCTTGCTTGCTTCCGGAGAGTAAATTAGTTTATTGTCCTCCACGTGGTCATACGCATTTGTACTGTTTTTTGACAATAAATTTATAATTATAAGAATTTTTTTTAAAATTCGGGTGGAGGGACCCGCACACCCGGGTATTTCTCTTTATGGGTCCCTCCCAAAATCAAATTCTGGTTCCGCTCCTGACAGTCGCATTGCACGGGGTGATGGTGATGACCGAAGAACAGACGTAAACTCTGGAGACAAATACTTCCAGTATGACTGCTGTGGTGGACATGACATTGAAACAGAAACTGGAAGTAGTGGTTGTGGTTGCGTTGGTTGAGGGGGTGGGGGTAAGAAGAGAGGGGAGGGGCAGAGTGTTCACGTGAGGGATGATATTGCTTTGTTCTTGAAGTGACTTCGCTTCGTTGCCCTTTTACTCGAGCATTGCCCAGGACGTATTGCAACCCTGTGATTTCTTTCTCTTTCGATGAAGACGTGCAGAGATTTCTGTTTTGGTTTGATATAGAGCTGGACACGTGTTGTTTTTGTGTGTTTCTGTGACTGTAAAATTCTGTCAATCATGTAATACGTATCTTATGATTTTAATAAAAGAGTTCTTACTGGAAAAGTGATGCCTTGCACAACTAATGTTTACGAAGTAACTATTTTAATTACTCTATTTAACTATAGTTGTCGAAGCACAAATCTGTCATTTCGACTTTTCCATTTGACGAGAGAAAGGGTTTGGATGAGAAAAATATATGTGTGATGCAGGTAGCTAGGGTTCGCACTCTACACAACAACTTTTGGCGGACACTTCTCTGTTATTATTGACCTAACAAAGAGGCAAACCAATAAGTATAGAAAAAAGTTTAAGTATTGTTAATTGACTTTGAAATCGTTTCCTGCTAACAAGTTACGACGTAAACGAGGGGTGAAGCTTTGGAAGTACAGAGATCTCGAAATCGTTCGATCATACACACAAAATCAAAGAATTTTTCACATAACACATTTCGTACCTCATTTATTATACAACTGTTTGGAATTTTATATTGGGTTCTATTCACTCAATACTGCACGAAACTTATAGAAATATTATTTCCAGCCATTCTCTAGTCATCTGGCAATCGGTACGTTGATTAATTCGATGTCACAAATTGAAGAGATCGGGGACCGTAGATTCTTTCTTCACTTATCTTTTTTTTGCCAAGACAGATGGGAATAAACCAATATATTCTTCTGACAATTTATTTAAGAACAATAACACATCCATTAATTGATACAGTTAATCGAAAATCGTGTATCTCTCATTTTCAGATCGATTATTTTGTGCACCGATCAAGTTTTCGTTTATTTGCTCCGATTAATTGTTATTTTTAATTATATTAATTAAGAATATTTTTCATTTCCTATTTACATTCACGTATAAATTTAAAACATGAAAATGGTGAGACTAATTGTTTATAAAAAATAAACTTATAAAAAAAATTATAATAAAGTAAAAATTAACCATTATCAAATAGTTCTTACTACATGTAAAATAATGTGTAGCTATCGTGGTCATAAAAATCACACTTTAATCTGGGACTACTCTTAATAATTTTTAGAATAAAATATTGGTAGAATATGTATCCTGAGTTCCTAATAAGTATTTAGATGATATTAATGATCACGGTTTTTAGGGACTACGCAACTTGTTGTAAGAAATAAATAAATGAATAAATGTACTAGAATTATTTTACATAATTTTAATACGTTTAATACTAGCCACAAATCAACAGTTTTATTAATATCTTAAAAAATGCTCTGAATAACTAATCGAATATTGGATTAATCGATTAGTTTACATAGATTAATCGAGGAATAAGAATTGTGCATTATTAATCAATAACTGATAAATCAGAATATTTTCAAATATCGCCCACCCCTAAGTTGCGTTTCTTCGACGATACCATTCCGTTATGTACTGCAAGAGTTCCTTCATTGTACAAGGTCTCCCACGTCTCCAGATTCACCCCTTGCGATGTTTATCTGCGTAACCGATGTGCAAAGCGGGTTGAAGTAATATCTTAATAAAGCAAGAATTCTGAATAAGCTTGTAGAGTCGCACGTTTATGACGAAACTTCTATTGTCGTGAGGCTTGCATTTGAATTATAGAAGACTATGCTGTGCATGTAGTTACTCTGAGTTTAGCTGACCGCTCCTGATGGATTGTCGAGTGACATATTACGAAAGCAGTCCAATACATTCACGCTTGTTAATAACTTCACCAATGTTGATTTGTCTGCGTCGCTTAGACGGACTCTTAACGTAATTTAAATAATTTGCCATTTATTGAATCTTACTACGCTATTTTTAGTTTTTACTTAACCAGCGGAGTGAAGCATTGGTTCTTGAAAATTTCCCTTGACACAAAATGAAGGTAATATCAGCCCAACTCATTGAAATCGTTCGAGATGTAAATCACTCATATGAGAATGATGGCTTGCAAGACAATATCACACCAGGTAATGAGACTATGATGTATGACTGTATGACATTGAAACTAGTGTCCCGGGCCTTTTTACCTCTTATTCAGATCATAAATTCTTGAGGGTCCTGATAACTCATCAAAAATGTAGATATTCATAATTTTTTTAATAATTATTTTTCGAATGTATATACATGAAGAATTTTTCTGTTTTGCATACACATTACTGATATGAGAAAAATTAAATCGATAAAAATATTTGGACATTTCAAGAAATGTGACAAGGAGAATTTTACTTTCAATTTTTGCTATAGTTATGATATATTCCTCGAAAAAGAACGAGACCATTTTTCCTCGAAAACAAAATTTTAATTGAAGACTGAGTAATACACACAATTGACAAAACCCCAGGCCCCCGGATAGAAAAACGGCTCTGTCTGAAACAAAAGTCATTCCAATAGGTAGAAAATTATCATCTAGATTGAAAAAAGCAATTCCAATTCACTCTCAAGTCAAAGTGATGATCATGGATTTTCATGATGTTTTTATTGCGAATACGTCGCACACGTCAATCAATTTTATACCAAGCATTGTGACGCGGCGTTTGCAGGATGCTGCACGAATATGCATGTTGCTGGGACAAATAGAACCAGAATGATGCACATAGATTATGCAATCAAGCATTCAGCCCTCCTTAATTTTTTTTCAATATCGTATCTCAAGTGTATTACTAGGCGATGTATAACAGCGCAGGTGACTCCTTGTAGAGGTATGCTGAACATTTTGAGAAACTTTAATTTCCTTCACTACAAAATTCAAAAGGAAAGGAAAATTTATTTTCGACAAAATTATACACAGGTTTCATTCACTTTAATCGAGTACAGAAATGCAATTTAATTATTTTTTTTAATTCTTTAAGACTAACATTTTAAACGTTTGAAGGTTTATATCTGGGATTTGCTCTGTCGTGGTATCAGGGGCGCACCCAGGATTTATTTATGGGAGGGGCTAGAGGAATGTGGACATAGGTTCGATAGGATGTAATCAGAGTTGCCCACCCCCTTAATTCTATGACGCAAACCACCTCCCTTAAATTGGCGAAACTCTCCCCCCACAAAAAAAAAACAAAAAACAATACCCCCCTTCGCGTTGATTCACTTTCAAGTCATATTCCAAAAATTTAGTAATATTTTACGACTTTATCCATCTTATTTACCCTAACTTCATGTTAAAACCTCTTGTAGAACCAATGCACTCGCTTTCTCATACACTTAGAAGACTCTTACCTATACAGTACGCAAACTAACTACGTAAAAAAAACAACGATTTTCATGCATCTTATACTGATATTGACAACAGCAGTTTAATCTTCTGCGTATACAATAAAGGGAATGTGATTGCTTGAAAATGGCTATTGTTTGGTACCATTTTTCTTGAAATTTTACGAAGAATCCAAAGTAAAACTATTTTTTTTTGTATTTTACGTGCACACTAAAAAATAGTTAGCACCAGGAAATATCGAGTAGGCGAATCATTCCGACAGCGAAGGGTAAGGATGTTGGTTTGAGCGAAAGGTTGTGTGCGTGGGAGAGCAACTCTGGGTCAAGACGTTTGGGGAAGGAAGAAGTGTCAGTGTGGGAGGTAGCCAGCCGCCTTCCAATATTTTACAGGCTATACGGTATTACGCACATATTAAAAAAATCTTTCGGCATCAGTGACACTAAAAACGAATATTTCCGTCAAAATCTCGCGATTTTTTTCTTGCTTACAATACTGTCTCTAGACCACGTGTAGGAGAAAGTAAAAAGAATGTTAATCACCAATATCAATTTTACTGATAAGGATAAATTTAAATGAGATTACAATACATAATTAGGTTTTAATTTATATTTCAGCAACTAAAAAGTAGGGAGTAGAAGAATAGAGTTTGAATTTTTAAAAATTCTCAAAGAACCATACCCGGATTCCATATATATTCAGAAACTCAGTTTTCGAGGTTTCTTACGTTTCGTCTAACTTATTTACTGGATAAGCACCTTAGATACATGTTCGCTATTTCACTTGTAAGATACATAAAGCATGAAGATGAGGCAATTAGCAGATTGGTCACTCGATTTTAAGAAACGTAGGTCATGCAAATACTCAAGAAAAAATGTTGCATAATTTGTAACGAGTATAGGTGTGCGTGACTGCAAATATTTGTGAACAAAATTTGTGTTACAGAAGCCAATACCAACGAACAATTCGAGAAACAAGTTTTTCTTTCACATCTCTTCTTACCTTAAACAGCACGCTGTAACGCTTTACCTGCGCTTGACGCTTATATCAGACTATGACTTAGAAGACCCACAGCCGTTGCACATCACTTAAGATTTTTTGATTATTACATTAATTTTTAAATTTTAAATATTTTTTGGCAAAGTTCTATCCACTTGTCATATCTAAGATTTTATGACAAACAAGAATCGCAAAAACCATTGTCAACCCAGTAAAATTAATTAATTCCTCACAAATCGGGTAAAGTACCAATACAAAAATACACAGGTTCCCGAACGGCGATACGTGGGAAAAAAGATGAGATACAAAATTAAGCTCCGACCTTGATCACGCACAGTAAACTTATACACTGGAGGCAAAGCAATGAATTTTCAGAGCAACACTGTTTTCTAAATCCGCCGTCTGTTGAGTAATCTTACCATTGCAAGATAGAGAGGCAGGTGTATGTTGTCACTAGATCGTTCACGTGAAGGCCATGAGTCTCTCGATCTTTTGATAGACATGAGATGATCCCCCCAACCCGTATCCCACGCTTGCGTCTGCTTATTCAGCGGTCCAGATCTCTGCACAGCATGACTTTTTACGATTTATTCATCAGTTTAGAAAATGAATTAAAATTATTTATCGTCTTAAAATGTCCGTAAAATTTAATACTTAATACATTGTTATGATTTTTATTTTAATATATGATGTTTAAGTATATTTATTACTTAACTATTAAATAATCTAAAGTTTCAAAAAAACTCCAATTTTCGAGCCCCTTTTCCCCAATAGTGCTTTTTCAATACTTTTTAATATTCTCAGAGACAGTACTCAGGAATACGGCATATTAGGTACTCTTTAATTATGTAACCTTATAGATTGTTTATGAATGTTACCGACAAAGAGCCAATACACTATTGACAAAGAGTCCATATAACATAGTCACGTGGGGGCTTAGACGTTTAACTAAGCAAGGAAGATGACGAAAAAAGGATCTTTTTAAACTCATGGCAAGTTCTTGAAAAAAAAAACACATTTGTTTATTCTGAACATAAAAATATATACATTGGTTCACTTAAATATTACATAAACTGAATTACTTTGAATACATTGTACATATATATGGAATCCCTCACAATCCCCCAAAATAGATTTTTTAAACAGAATGACTAATAGGTTGTATATAAGCAAAAGGTGAAGCATGGCCTGTAGCGACCTATGCAAACAAAATATCCCCACTCAAGTTTTTGAGTTTTATCCCCCGTAACAAAATTTTAAAGTCACATGATAATACCTGCGAGTTAATTATGAGAAAATGGTTAAGAACCATAGAATTGAATTGCAGGATTTTTACAACGTTACGGAATTGAGAATGTTCTCAAATTCCCTTAGAACACTCATTTTAATGAGCATCAACATTTAACATTTACGTAAAAGAATTATTAGCAATTGTATGCTTTCCTTCATTGTGGTCCGCCATGATTACATACGTCCATGGTCTTACGTGAAGAAAGTGAAGAGTTATTGACTTCGTCGGCCGATAGTGAGATGCGTTGACATGTAGTGGCTGGAAGCTGCAGGTTGCCGAGAGTATACTGAAACTTTAGAGATATATGTGAGACTTTGAAAATTTCAATATATCGGCGTCACTGCGTGGTTTCTTGTGAGATGCGACGACGAAGTTACTGGTTCATGATGAAGTTTGCGTCACTTTGACAGTGGTAGTTGCTGTAGAATAAGCACACTGCTGTGCACTGGAGCACACTGGGGCACACTGGCGTGTTGACTGGGTCATACTGGGGCACACTGGGTAGTGAGCCGCTGTGAACTTCCCCTTATATAGGGTAAAGCACAGAACGTTTATAACGGGTGTGTTCTGAAGTCGTTCGAAAAAACGCCTAAAAGTTTCACGGTACATATATAACATGCAATGAACTTACATGTATAATTTACAATGAACTTACATGAATAAACGTTGAACATGAAGCTAACGCAATATACGATGTTCTTGAATTTAAGATGATAAGCTCGTACGAACGTTTGGTTCGTAACAACGAATTTTGATCGGATTTTTCGCGTGAGTAAATACCGTAATATTTCATACTAAAGCACAAGAACTACAAATAATAGAATTAAGTATTTAGTTATATTTATCCCAGAATGATATACTGTCTAGCAGTAGAGAAGCATGGAAACATAAACATATGAAAAACCTCTTCTAATATAAAATCGGGTTATGAATTATTCATGCGAGATAGTGACTTCCCGAAGGGAACCCCAACAGAGGGTACTGAAAATATTATAATTTATTTGGATGAATGAGAAATATTCTTGATGTCGCCTCAAGTTAATGCAAACACGTCCGTGTGAAGGAAGTGTTGACCCCGTTGAGAAGGATTGGGATTGGGAGCTGATTGTAAGCTGATCTTTCTGTTTACTTTTCGAGATTTACAGAGATCCTGGTAGAGCGAGAAATTCGTTGCTGGAACCTGGGTTCGTCAAAAATTTCTGAGGTCAATAGCTTACTCGAAGTCGGAGAATTTGCATAATCTTCATATATGTCTATAAAACAATTTTGATCAAAAAATTATGGTCTATGTAGTGTCGATTTGGTGAGTCACTTTTTTCGTTTTACATAATAATTCTTAAATAGATACTTGAAGGGATTTTAGCTCTCCCCGTAGGTGCGCCCCTGCATGGTATAGAAAACAGACGTTTCAGATATTTTGCTATGGCCTCCTTTGGGGAACTAATGATACTAGAAGGCTACACCACTCAAGATAAATGTTTACTACTGTTTTTATATTTATAATCAGAATCTTTCTTCAATACAATTTTTCGAAATAAATGAAAGAAATAATAAAACACCGTTACTATAGTCGGAAAAAGCAATTTGCCGAAGTAACAACTTTTATTATGTTTTGGTATTACATATTATTGTTAATTTATTTTTCCTTTTAATTTATTTAATCGACTCTTTCACTTGGTAGGATTGTTTACCAACTGACCACATTAGGGTAATCACCCCAATAATCTACTAGTGGGATTCACCCTCACACACTCATGGGAGATCCGCCCCAGCAGGTTCCGAGAATGGGCACCTCCCAGGCATCGACAACTACTGGGACCGCCCCACGAGAATATCCCTTTTCTATTTACTACCATTTCCGTAGAAATGTCTTCGCATGCGCCTACGTATACGATATTCCTAACTTGCAAACATTTTCCACTGCTGATCCTTAACCTTCCAACATTCTCCCTCAGTTGACCCTATCCATATGCCACAGCGGAACCCGCGATTCTGGAAAATATGTCGTTTATCATATCATAATCATTGGCTGCGAGTATTCTGCATTGTTTCACCGTAAATCATTCCTCAGAGCATTCAAAAGTCATGACCTTTAGGCGAGCCCAGCGGAAATACCGCAGACGAAGGAACCTTTTCCTTTTTTTTCTATTTCTTTCGACCAAAGTCCCCTCGTCTCCGTAGCATGTGCAATACGAGGTTCTCTGTTAATATGTTTCCTTTTCTTCAAATCATTGCCCACCTTTACCACTTGTGTTATCCCCACCCCACCCCACAACGAGGAGGCGTGTGCTCATGTACCATCTCTACAACCCTTCTCTTCCGTCTCTTGTTGTTCTCTTCTACTTGGATGTGGTGTTTAACTATTACCGCAATGTTTGTCGTATCCCTCCTAACTTATTGGCATATTCTTCAAACAATTCATATTTCTTCTCTGTATCTATTAAGGCTGTATAATCTCGAAAATTCAACAATCCTATCTCCCTGAATTTGTTTATGTATGTTCCTCGTTCATAGCCGTATATTGGAAAGTCACACAGTATGTGTTCTGGTGGTTTTTCATTGTCTCCACATTGACATTTCTCGCCCTCTATTTTCCCAATTTTTCGTAAATACACTCCGAAATTCATCTTTGCAACCCAATACTTATGTTTTGAAGCTAATATTTTTGTTTTGGTACGTAACTCTGATGAATCCGCCATTCCAGAATTCAGCTCAGGGACAATTCTCGTGGAACGGACCCTATTTGTGTCGTTATGCGTAATTATGTTTTCTTAAGGGGCTAACTAGGGGTTACTTTCTATATAGTGTGAGGGGTACAGATAAAATTTTGTCTGTGCACACATACAAGTTACGGACTTCATGGTGAAACAGTTTGAGTGCATTAAAATCTAATTTGCCGCACAATGAGTAGCTTGCCGTTTTATTATATGATGTTTAAAGATATATTGTAATAATAATTCGTTTTAGCAATTTTTTTCGAAGTTGTGTAATAAGTTGAAAAGAATAAATATTCGCGGGACCATGGTGTCGCGAAAATATTACGCTTCAAAGTAGAGCCATTGTACAGTGATACATGTTTCGACGAGTTTAAAAGAGAAGCGAGGACTGGGTTCTGTCAAGTATAACAAAGGAAGGGGGAGGGATAGCCCTTCGCCGAGCGTGTGTCTGGGAACTACGTAAGAGCTGTCTATGGCTTCTGGATTACGTACAATTTTAGGAAGTTAGTAGCGATGACGAAGAAGGGCAGGTCTTCTGGCCCACTGAAGGATCTTTTGTATAGAATTGGTGACCTCAATTTTTGAGAATATGCAGGCTACCTTCAGCGAAAATACTTCATCACGAGGCGAGACACACCACGTGAATAGAGGACGAATTCGATCATCATTCGAGGGTTTTTTTTTCAAAGTCTACACTAGACTGTTATAATTTCGGCATCTGATGATAGTTATCAGTGGTGCTTAATTTCACCGCGAAGTGCAACCTCGGGACACTCGTGTCCAAGATCGATTGAGTTATCGAAACAACCGAGACACTATCGATACCGTTGAACGTGGAATGGATCATAGCTGGAGTCTACGAGGCCTCATGGGAGATGCTAACTGGAGGGCATCTGATTGGTTATGGGGTGTAATTAAACACGCCAATGAGACGACTCCATAAGACGTCTCACCTTCGCAGCCCCGCCTCTGCAACTTTTACTTCCGGTGACTTCTGGCGTCGATTCGCAAAAACCGAGGTATTCGCAAAGACAAATGGTAAATAATACAAGTAACCTCACTGTTTGCGGCTGTGTTTCTATCTGATTGCACGAACTTCATTATTCATGAACTGTTATTATGTCCAATGAGCCTTCAGCTCGTACAAATTGTTTGAACGGACAAGTTCCGTTGTTGTATATCAAAGAAGAACCAATTGTGTAAACAGTGTCAGTTTAAGATTTGTAATGTGTGTTAGTGAGCAATTGCATGTTGTATTCTTATTTTGGGGGAAATGTTGTAAGAAGAGCTTTTGAAATCATAACAATTATGTATTTGTTTTGCTGTAATTATGTTATGTTTTCTTATGAACAATGTGTTTCCTTCGAGAAGGGTTAATGTTTGTTTCACGTCAGTGAATCGGCCAAACCCATTTCCCTATCTTTAAATTTAAGCTTTATGACAGTTAGGCATCAGTCATTATTACGCCGAGTGGGCCAGGTAAGTGAGCGTTAGATGTCTCCTTCATTTGTTTATTTTTCTATTAAAATTCGAGTTTTCGGTCATTCAGATTTAAGTATATTACAATTGGCACTCCAGCGTGGAGCCTCACATTAATTATTTAAGTAAAATATTACAATTGGCTCCAACGTGGGGCCATCCTTTTCAATAATTTAATTTTGTTACAATATAAAGGGAGTATTTCACTTAAAGATGAGACGTAAATGATAAAATATGTGTGGGATAAAAGAAGATAAGTCTGAGCGTAATCTAAACAACACATAGGCTGTTAAGATTCTTGATGCGGAAATCTAAAAAAAAATCTTAATGAATGACTCGCAATTTTGTTCGAAAAGTTAGTGCATGGATTTTGTTTCTCTTGAAATTGTATCGGTGTTGTTTTAAAAAAGTGTTGAAAATAAGTAATAAATTATCATGTAATGAAATACTTTCCACAAATTTCCAAACATCACAAATTTCCAAGTGTAAAATATAATTTCTACATAAATTGCTCTTCTAGCACCAACAAAATTGGATGCTATTTTATCTGAAAGAGAGTAGCATGACCAAAAATGATGTAATTAATTTTCAAAATTAAAATCATTCAAAATACTATTCTTGTATTATTTTACTCGATTAATATCGACGACAATTGTCCCGAGTTTAATGTAGCACTGCCCATATATTACTCAGAATTTACTACAATCATATTCGTTATAAACAAAATATCAATAACTATTGTAGAAAATTAATTAATTTATTGAGCTATTATATTTTTTTATAAATTTGGTTACGTTCAACTCGATACAATATTATATTTCATCCATGACTTGCAGATCATTAATCTCGGAATTCTACTAGTTTAGTTCTCTACGTCTGCTGGTACCTGTCTCATTCACCCTTTTTTATCAGAATCCCTAGAAACGATTTCTGTTCATTTATTTTCACTTAATTAATGTTGTCCAATAAAACTGATGCACAATCCAAAACAACGTTCTCTGTATTTTCTTATTCACATTGTTTGTTTGTCTTTTGTTACTCAAAACCCTCATTCAAGCTTTCGAGTGACAATATTGGTTCTACGTTAATATTTTTTTCGAGCAAGAAAACTGTCGAGGTACGGATTGTATTTTTCTTCATGTGTCATTTTTTCGTAGACGTAGTTACCTATACAACACACATGAAATGTTGAGTATTAAAAATGTTGCTTTCTTTAAATCAAAACAAAAAATAAGTAAAATTCCTTGAATGAATCGCCACCGACATTTCCGGGTATTACCATTATGACTTATTTTTCGTTTCCTTCTTCTTAAGGGATACTTTCTGCAGAGAGTGAAAAAGTTGAGTATTTAATCGACCTCCTGAAAACATAACGTAGGACTTGAATTGTATGAAAATATTTTTGTGAAGTGGTAACAATTTCTTTTAAAATGTCGATACCGCACTCACAAATCTTTAATCGTGATTCAGACCCACACCTCTTGACGAGCGGGTCAACATCACTTACTCCACCAAGTTAGTAATGTTAAAAATCGGTTATAGTAGGTAATCGGTTACTTAATCATAAGTAGGGAAGAAAATAATCTGTGTATCAAAAACCGTGTTGAAGTGCCTCGTGTAACTACCGAAAATAATGCAATATAGCTGCCTAACACGAATAGCAAACTTCTACGAATTAAGTTATATTCGAATAAATATTAATGTAAATCACAAAATAAGATTTGTTAGCAATACATTTAAATTGAAAGAAATCCGAAAGTACTGCCAACATTGCGGGAAGTCCACTTAATTACTCTCATGATGAAGTAAAAGCGTTGGCTTCACTGTGTACAAGCCCTATACCAACGTCAATCCAATTACACGGAATATAAAGAAATTAATTAATTAATAATTGATTTACAAACTGCCTATGACCGTTGGGGACAACTAATTTACTGTTACTACTTTACATTAAACAAATAAACAATGCGTTCGTTTTTTTTTCCGTACCTCAAAATTTCTCTGGGGAACGGAACGTGACCTTGAGTGTAGGGAGGATCGAGATCGAACTTTTTTTATCGTGGAGGGGGGAGATCCGAAGGTTTCCGTGACCCTGTGTCGCTTTAAATGAAACACTGTTTTATAATAAGAGGAGTTTTAAAAACTCTTTAGTTTTTAATCCACAAAATCAAAAGGAAAGCAATAATTTTCAAAAGCAAGTGTGACATTTTTTCTGAGATACATTTTAAGTCGTTTATTTCGAGGCGAGAAAATTTCCTTAGCATTAATTCGTCGAATATAGTCCAAGAAATATTTGTTTAGTTTAATATTAGATTTTTTTGTATGTAAATATTTCTTGTTCCTCAGTTCAGGCACCGTTGGTACCCTTAGCTACACAAATTGTTTGTACTGAGACGATAAACGAATAGCTGGAGTCTGTTCTATATAGATAAGTGCGCTGGATTTCTTGAAGATAAAAAGTAAACGTAGTTAAGTCACTACGGCGCGTAGTCATGTTGTGTGTACTTGCGTGAGTACGCCAAGGTTTTAAATGCGTGAGTATGCCACGGTACGTAACATTAAATAATAATACGTTAACGCTATGTAATTCAGATAATACAGAAACCACCATTACTAATTACTATCATTTTCAAAGTACTGCGCTCTCGAGTTAAAGTTAGAATTGCTGAGTATAGTTGTTCACGAAACGGTACCGTATGATCAGGATTCGGGAAGAAATTAGAAGCATTTGTACGCTTGTAGTGTATGTAATTGAAGGGAGTTACGTTATTTACGACACTCACCGTGTTAAAAACTTATTTGGAGTGAATGGTGTATCATACTATCATTGGCTACTCCTATGTTTTTAAATATTTTTAGGTTTTATAGATAAATGAGGGATATCGTCTCATCTTTCTTACACACTCAAATCACAGTAGTGAGGTATTCGAAATATTAAAAAAATCTGAAATTAAAAGTTTGGAATTTCGGCGAAAATTGATTAATGACAAAACAACGTAGCAATTCGTGTTTCTTAATATAATGAAATTGTAATGATGTTATATTATTTTGTATAGTGTGTTGCTATCGGCAATAATAGATTTTCTACTTTAAAAAATTAGAAAACGTTGATCTGTTTTTAAGCGTTCTTACCATCATCTTGCGAAATTTCACCGTTGTGTACGCTCCGATGTTATAACAGATAAGTGATTGGCTACTTCGAAACAGAAAATACAAATGTATTTTCTTTCATCCAAGAACCTGCAATAAGTGAAAAGGTATAGCTTCAGCCAAGGGAAAATCAAACCTGAGATCTCCTCGCTATTGCACCCTGTTCGAAATTATCGTATAATATTAATGCCAAATGAGTTACGCATTTCTTGTAAAGTTTCATTTCAAAACATCTCAGTGAAGAGTTGTGTGGGACACTTTGGTTCTTCCTGATGTTTTTTTTAGTAAACTCTTCGAGTTTTTTTTAGTAAGTCTACATTCCCGTCGTTTTAGAAGCTAAACTTACGTATTCAATTGTTGACCTCAAGAAATATGACAATGTATACAATTTTGTGGGTCAATAATGCTCTCTCGATCTTAAATGAGAAAATTTCACAATAAATTTATACGTCGAAACTTTGAACATTTTCTGAATCTATAACATTATATTTCTCAGAGTTACAATAAGTTCACAATACTCTAAAACAATGAAATCACGTTGTACTCACTTTTCCTATTTCAGTTAGGGTTTTTTCATTGAAAAAGGATCCTCAACGATGGGGTACGCACAAATTTGTACACGCTTTTACTGAGAGCAAATGAATATCAAGATAATTAGATGCCTACAAAAGATGAAAGAATTAATGAAATGAAGAGAAACACACATACTAGAGAGTGTATTCAATCTCAGGTTTGGTTGCTGTTCTGGCCACTTCACAATGCAACACCGTTAAATTTTTATTATTATTATATTAATAAATAAACAAGGACTTGAAAACTTCACCATGCAGGAAACTAATATGATTCTTTTGTATAGCTAATGAAATAAGACAGGATGATTACTACCTCAATATTTTTGTTCACTGTTGCATGTTCTATTACTATGTACGCGCTGATAATTATTGTGATAGTATCAGTTTTTAAAAAGTATTATGTTTCCAAGATCAAATAAAATTTATCGTCTAAAACTTTTTCGAGGCTTAGTCCAATGACGTTTATACATGTTCATGTGTGATCCCATCGACAAGACCGTACACGTTGTTTATGATCTTGCATTTCCATCATTCGTCAAAATAGTTCTTTGGTAGCGTATTGTATACGAAAACTGTTGAAGTTTGTGGATATTCTACAAGTTAATGAAAATGAATGATTTATTTCAAAAATATTTATTACTTTTTTTTATCTTAACGGAAGAGAAAAATGGTAGAAAAAAGACGACAGAAGTATAATGGATGAAATAAATAATATTTGGCGAAACAATATAGTGTCAACATTTCGCATGCCTAGTTCTGCATTAATTTAAATGTATAGGTATTTTAAATTTCAAATTTTACTCGTTCGCTCCTGAACAGCGCTTAAGATCCCTTCCCTCATGAACCCAGCAGCTTTACACGTGGTGGTCCAGACAGAACTTGGTCAACTCCTCGCTGCCGCCTGGTCCTTATCGCGTCCGTGGAGCCCAATCTGCGCGGTTCGCGTGATAAAACGCCAACCTGCGACGTGGGCCTCATTACTGGCGTTTGTGTTAGTAATAACGAAAAAGTGCGTCGAAGTTAATTGAGCAGCGCGAGGCCGAGGGCTGTCCACGGCTCGCGGTCCCACTGCAAACACCGCGCCAAGCGGCGAAAAAACAAAGCTACCGCTGCTCTTCTGTTGTTGTTGTTTTTTTCGAGGGGTAGTGGGTGGGCGCAGCGCTCTCTATTTGACACTCCACCCGCCGCCGGATTTTTGCCTCGGGGATACCAATGAAGCGGTTGAATGCAGCCTATTGTGCAAGCGGTTATCACATACCAGAAGGACGCTATTGTTTCTTTTAATAAGCATTTTATTCAGACGAATCTAATTAAATATCACGTCCGTTTCTCATACGCGGATATTATGTTCCATTTTATTCTCTTTTGTATTCCTCTCGCAATTTTTATACTTGATTTGAATTACTTTTGTTTTTTATTAGCTATTTTGTAAGGATGTGAATTTTAAACTACGTTCGAGGAGCCAAAAATTTTAACGGCATGAATTTCTGTGAAATTTCTCAGAAAAATTATGTATCACATATTTGTTTAATTCGATAAAATAGCACAGCAATTTATTGTGTCTTTACGAACACGTCATTTTTACTATTTCCTTATCTGTCCATTCACTGATATACTCGTTTGTTCTCCGAAAGGATATACATAGACGTCTGTGTAACAAATATATCAAGAATAGAGTATTTAAAATCCTCCAGAAAGTCTACGTCAGTGCATACTCTGACAAAATAGAAATAGCGCAAGTAAAGTCATTTCAGAAATTTCAAATGTCGACATAGAAGAAGTAAATATTTGTATGGGTGCTGGTAATACAAAAATTATGTTTTGAATGGGAACCGTTTCTCAAGTAACCTCTTATCCAGAAATACTAAGTAACATATCTTACTGAAGCGTAGATAATGAAAAAACACATCAAAATTAAACTTAATTAAGGAGAATCTTTGGACTTACCAGAGTAATTGGTGAACTGTGGATAAACAAATGAACGATAAACTAGATGAACCCTGAGAACATCCTGAGACATTAAATCGGGAAGAAGGGAGCAATTTATTTTCTTAGAACAAGGTAGGAGATAACGTCTCGGAGACCTGTCGCTAGTAGTCTCAAAGGGAAGTAAAAATTGAATTCAAAGTAAATGTGTTAGAAGGTGTAAGGTCAAATGTTCCCAATTTAGTTCTTCATACTGACACCAAGTTGTGCGACGGAATGAACAAAATTTGCTCGCTGATGATTATTTAGAGAGTAGTGCACTGCATTCAACAATAATCGTTCAAATTTGTGGAAATGTTCTTCCAATTCTTCTCTCATTGACTATTATGAAGGTCTACGGTGAAAAGTTTTTCAACGAGTTTGGTTCTCTCATGTTCTCATTTCTCCAAAAAGTGTCGCCGTAATTTCAACATTTTAGTGCGAAATGTGAAGAATTCTTTTTCCTCGTATTTCCATTGCTTTCGAATGTCCATGTCAAATTTTCGGTAATTTTTCTAGTAATTCTAGAGATGGTTATATTTATTTCGTAATTTTGTTACAATGAAGTGATATTGCAGTAGACAAGGCCACAGTTGCTATTTGAATGAGTGATTCGTAGTTATTAACTGATATTTTATTTCAAAATCTAGTTTCTGCCCTTTCACTTTTTGGTTGTGCTTCTGAATCGTTTTCAGATCCTTCATTTATGTATAGTAAAGCATATTATTTGTCACTATTAATTATGTTATGTTGAATGATAATGGGAGACGACCGGAATTCGAAGTGGAACCAAGGTTCGAATCGTTGCCCGTCTCCCATTTTCATTAATCATAATTAGTATGTTACCTGGCGGTGTGGTTCACCGCAATTTAAGAGATTTCTGTATATTTGTCATTATGTTTCACATACTTTGTCACATACTCTTAAGCACTTAAATTACTACATCAATATGAATGACTTATCTACTCCTATGTATATGTGTCTTCATTGCACGTTTATTCTTTCAAGTAACACAAAACATTAGGAATAAAAAGTACTAAGAAGGGTGGTAAGGTGATTTACTATTGCAAGATTCTGACGACAGCATTAGCTAGTTGACATAAATCTAGCGATTCTCAAAACGAGGCCACGGCTACGGTAGTCTTGGTCTTGGACTTGCTCTATTGATGTTAATTTTGGTCTAGGGTGTTGTCTTGTGCGTCGAATCATGGTCTTGGTCTTGCGGGCCTTTATACCAATCTCGTATGATTGGATCTAGTTAGTATTTTTGGCATATGCAATTCTACAGGTGTGTTTTGCATTTACGCAAACTAGTATATTAGGCATATATTATGAAATAAAATTATGGTTAGGAAAAATAATTATAAATAACCATTTGTTTTTACATCAACATTTATGTTTTGGCGTAAAAATTGTATTCTAGGTACATCAATTTTTATATCAATTTGTTGTGAAAAAAGTAATATTAACAATAAATAATTCTTTTATATTCTTCATATAATTCCTTTATATTGTTATAAATTAGAATGTTTTTATCGTTCTCTTATTAAAAATAATTAAAATATAATGTATGTTGTAAATAATTACTATTATTCGAGAAATAATTATTCCTGTTGAAATGATACTCAGGATAATGTATCTAATTTTTAATATTTAAATGAGTAATTTAATTTGATTAATGCAATTAAATTTCATCATGTTTTCAAAATCACTAGTGACATAGCTAGAATTTTGTTACGGAATTGAGGGATCTAAAAAAATTCTATTCCAAAAGTGTTCTTAAGGTCAGCCACAATTTATTAAAAATTAAGAACAAATGCTTAAAGCTTTACTGGCGGAATTAATTATTTTTGACTGCATTTGTTTACAACAATTATTAACCTGGCAGAACCACTCCGCAAATAATAAGCAAGTAAACTGTAGAGGAAAATTTACACAGGTTTATATACTTCATTACGAGATAATTTTTGAAAGATTTTCTTTTTTTCTCGAAACCTTTCAGGCATTGTCTTGTTCTCGCTACTAGTGTTGTTAGATCGTCGTTTTGCATCGCATATTTTGTATCTTTCTTCAAAACCAAGAACTAAGACCAAGAAAGCAACACCAAATCTGATGAAATACAGTGAATGAAATTATCTTCACACAAAAACACGGGTTTCAAACTCAGTATGGAATTGCGTTTTCAACTCACGAAAATTGGCGGAAGGTAGAACATAAAAACGGGGCAATTCTTAATTCGTCACATTAAACACCATAAACTGATCTCGCATTATGGACGGGCGTTGAAACTAAATAAATCCAACCCTCATTTCGGTTTTGTCTTGGTTATTTTCGCTATTAGCCTTTCCATCGCTGCACCGGAATGTGTGTGACGAACCAATACTGGTCGATGGACGAACCAATTCAACCTCCCGTGGACGAACCAATCCCTGCACTGGCTAACTCAGCTCTTCAAAGCCACCAAAAGTGACAAGGTAATGGGATTTAATTTCATTCTGGACCTCCCCAATCGAAGAGTGATCGTTAACTTCAGTTCAGGCCGCGTCTGGAACTGTCATGTGGTCCCTGCCTATCATTAGGACTCAGATGGTTCAGTGCGAAGTTACTCGAAATTTTTTTTTTTTCAAATGGGAACAACTTTTATTAATCCGAATGTTCTAAAAGCAAAATAACGATAATAATCATATGTCGCTCATGGTATTAAAGGAGAAAATGAATGAATGCTCCTGAGATTAAACATTTCACAAGTACTGTTCTCAGAAATATTTGCTACAGAAAATGTTCCTTGCCTAAAAAGTGTAACTTAGGCAATAAATTTCATACCAGCCTTGAGAGAGATACTAAAAATCGGGTGTTGTGTATGATTTTGAATATTATTGTGATTGTTACGTAAATTTTATATAATATTTCGGGATATGTTAATGTATTGACCGCTACACTACCCGTTCTCATTCAACAACTGTACACCATTTCCATCGAGGCCTCGCTCCCCTGCGATCAAAACTCGAAACCCCAGGTTCGATTCTCGATTCGTCGCCATTTTCATCTGGCTGTACTTATTACGTATCTTCTCCACGTATTGCTACATGGAAAGTACATCCAGAGCAATCTGAAGTACTTATTAAACAATCAAGATCAACAACCTAAAGAAAATAGGTAAGTCAAAGAGAGTTAAGTGCGATTCTGGGCTACAAGGTAGCACATATTGTACAGTTGCATATACGAGAACGCGCGAGACAAAAATGAACCTCTGATCGATTATCCAAAACGTGGTTTTATTCATCACTTTCTGGAGGTTACACAAGTAATTTTAAACGTTTACATTTAATTGAAACGTGATCGTAGCATTCTTCTGAGCGCGACTGTATAAATTTTATGCCTTAAAAATAAGCCTGGTCGTTTTTAGCAATGTTTTTGGAAAAGGTTAATAACTCATTATATTTTGCATTTAGAAGGTCGAAATTTTGAAATGTTGTCACAAAACATATTAGTTAACATTCGCCGAATAAGAATTATTTTTGACACTTTTAGTTTAGTTCATAAAAAATAGTAAAATCAACGTATCGGAAAAAACGATAAAAAATTTAGCGGTTTTTGAAACACTTCTGTTTTTAAAACAGTATTATTCATTCTTAGAACCATTTTTTAAACTTGAGTATAAGCAGAAGAACATGACAAATTAAATGGTGTTACTTAGATTGTTTTGCTTTTTTTTTTTGTGGCATCTACAGCAGTTAAAAGTGAGGGGTCTATGATAAAAAATCCGATAATAGATATGGGGTGAATTATCTATAAATTAAATAAATAAATAATTTATTTAAATAAATTTTAAGGCAAAATTAACACAAACTTTGATGTAAATTCCCTCTCCTGTTACGGTTGTCAGCTAAACCCATTTGACCCTCTCCTTCTTCTCACCGTAATACATATGAAATAAGCAAAATCTTTTTTTACTTAAAATATTATAGGAAACCCAAAGTGCACCATGAAGGGAGGGAAATATATTCCTGTGTCGGCGGAGCGCTAAAAAAATACAAGAAGCGAGGAGGGATGCGTCGTGCCGCGCTGTGGGGTTGACGGAGGGGATCGGGGGTGTCCCGCTGACCGCGGCGGCTGCGCGTGCGGGCAAACACAGCAACCTGATTACTCGCGCGCGATCCGATTACTGCAGGTGGTGTCACCGCCGCCGTCGCCGCTGCTGCCGCCACTCGCCAAACAACGTCGCCGCGTCGCCGCCGGTGCGTTTTTGCGTCCCTGCTAATGAGAGGCGGCTTCTCCGCGGCGGCGGTTGCAGTGGCACATGCTCCCTCACTATCGACCCAACGCTGCCACCGGTGTACTCTGGCGGTTCGAGGTTCGATTCCCGGAAAGAAGAACTGGTGGAGCCGGTTGAGAAGAGGAACGGGTCGAGAGGATGAAACGTGATGACAACCTGTTTGTCGCAAAAATCCATATTCTGTCTCATACGCGTTGCTAAGATGAGAGGAAATATACATGGTTTCTCCTTTTAAAATTCGTGACGTTCATTAATTTCTTGTGGTTTTCATAATTATACAGTACATAGGAGAATAAAAACATTACGAAAACTACAAGGAATTAATGAACGTCACGAATTTTAAAAGGGAGAAACCTTTCGGGATCTCTCCAGATGTATAAGAATTGGCTCCAGGAGAGTCTATTTTCAAATTTTTGCAATGATATCCAATGTCGTATGTGTGTGTATATTAAGAATTTTGTTCTCCCGATAACTCACGAAGAAAATAATGAATCGAAACCAAACTTGACATTTGACTTTGAATGCATTGGGAATAGAGGCGTATTTCTAGACATCTCATACCGAATTTATTTACACATCGCGCTCCACTTCCGGTTTCTTAAAATTCAAAACTTAAAAAAAAATGCATAGAGGCATTTTTATTGTTCAGTTAATTTTGCGTACGGATTGTTTTTAAAATCATTATTACTATTTTTCCTGTCTTACTATCTCAACTAAAGTGTGTTTTACTCAAGATCTTTTAGAAGTCTGTCATAATCTGTACACAATTTAACTGACTTTGAAGAAATAAATTTTAATTCCTGTTGAGATTTTTCTTAGTTTATTCGACTTTCTCTTTTGAGTTTTCTACCTGAGTTCATAACAATTGTGTGTCTCAATATTGTACACTGAAGAGAAACAAAACAATAATTTCAACAGACAAATCTGAAAACAAATTTTTTTCGTTTTTCTTTTATTTCATTTATTTTAATGTTAAAATTACCTTATAATATTGTAACTTATTTAAAACGTATCTTGTCTCTTTTTACCTCGCCACAAATATTTTTATTCCTCAGAATCACGTCGCAGCTAGGAATTTCTAGTTTGGGCGTAAAATTCTCACCATAGCTTTCTTATAGTAAATTATTTTAAGCAACATAGCGTTAAAATATTTTGAATTCGTTAAATTTTATTCACGTTGTTTATTTGTTCAATGAGAAATTTGAAGAATAGTAATAATATATTTCATCACGACGTGTATAAAAATGTTGGGAATGGGGTCGGACTACCCACGCTACTCCGCTAATCTGTGATTTTCAGTGGAGTACAATCCTTAAAAACTTTTATTTGAGGTAAAGAGGCGTCATTGTTATAAAAATAACCAAGTATGTTTTATACATCGCTCTATTTATAAGAGAAATTAAAAAACCGGTCTGATGTCTTATTGCGTGATAAGAACAATCCTACATCTTTTAATGAAACATATTTTCAAAAACGTGCTCGCTACCTGGAGAAGGAAATTTCTCACGTGTTATTTCAATAATTCATCCTCCTGAGCCTGAGAAGTTTATCCCCAAATTGAAAGTCGTATTGGAAGGCAGGAGCTTATTATTTTGTGATACACGGCGCTAATTCCGGGAACATTCTTCATTTTTAATATGTCACCATACTTAATTCTTCTTTATATCTTAATCCGTATACTCAAATACATAATGAATTTGGACGTACACGAAGCAAAAGTAATGTATTACACCTGAAGCTCCATAAAACGATTTACTGCTTTTCTTTCATGTTATTCGTATTTGTTATTACACCCGTTATTTAAGGATTCGATATCCTCAATATAATCCAAAAACGGCAGAATTACGTATTAAATGTAGCTATTAATTATCTTTAAAACTTTCAACTAAGGAGGCGCATGGAAGAGTACCATATTTTCTGATGTCATCTACATGAATAAAAATTTCTCTTATTTTTGCAAATTATTATTCTACTCAATGTTGGGAATATCGGTACAATGAAAAATATTTGTTTTGTAATTCAATATTACTTAACACAAGAAATAACATACACGTTCAGTTTCGTTGATTATTCTTTCAGTTCACGACAAAACCGCGTGAAAAGAGAGCAACATTTTTGTACATGGGAAATACACGGTTTTTTAAATTATTCTCACGCAAATATCCTGCAATATATCACGGGGAAGACCCGCTTTTGAAAATATTTATTTACAATTTTTCTTGGCTCGTAGAATAAATACTGTACCTTAGCAGTTATACTGAACGGAAACAGTTTAATTCTGGAGGGAAATTAAATGCGAGAGGGTGAATATCGGAGCTCGTGTAACGAGCGCACCTCATCGATGTATTTCTTCTTAAAAACAACAGTCGTTCTGTTTATCGAAGCCTTTTCGAGCAAAGCAAACAGTATCTGGCTCTTCTTCTCTGTATTTTCCCATCAGTTCATGACTAACCATTCGCTTGCACAGGCTCAGGGCATGGTGCAGAGAGGAGAGGGTTCCACACAGCTACGGAGGAGAAGAGAGAAAGAAGCGGAGAGGCAGAGATGTGAAGAGAGCAGGACAAAAGAGCTCAAAGGATGGGAAGTGTAACCCCTACGTCTATCTTTTCAATATGTTCTAGTATTCTTCTGTCCAATCTTTTGATTTATAACCTGTTAGATTCCATTTGGAGGTTAGGTCATATTAAAAACTTCAACTTGTTTCGAATTACCAACTTTTTCGAAAAAAATTTACAGAGCTGTCATCAGGGTTCTGTTTATGTTGTCGAAAGCTGAGAAAAAAATTGTCAATATCCCAAGGAAGAAATTGAATGTTTATGATAGTAGCCCTGATAAGCCTCAATAAATGTGGCAAAACGTTGGCAACGTAAAACAAGTGAATTGTTTGTAATGTGACCTAACCTCAAATTTTTTTAAATATATTGTTGGACTTTCCTGAATTCCAATTATTTCATTAATGAATGCAACATATTGAATATCATAACTTTAAATCGCAACTTCCGAGTACCTACTCGTGGAGGAGTGTTTGTGACGTAAACAACCAGGTGAAAATTGGCTACTAGATTAGATTTAGAATTTTTTGTATAAATAATAGTTCTTAAATCCCCATTTATACCCGTTTAAAACGATTGTGAAATTATTAAAGCAGTGCTGACAAAGTATGATAGTGGTAAAAGATGACCAAGTTTTCTATTGTCAACACTACTGTAGAGCTGCTCGTGACGTAAATTTTCTCTACAACAGTCTGTACGTCATGCTTCCCAATTGTAAAACAAGTATAAACTTTATCAAAAATTACAAAGGATTTATTTCTAACACTTACTATTAAAATAGTCCGTCACACTAATAGATAATGGATTTTTATCATTAAAACACAATTTTGATTCAAACCATTCATGAACAAAGAGGAAACTTGCTGACAATAAATCACAATAAGTGCTTATTTCTATTATACGTAAAAACCAGGAAAATGGAGGAAGTCAGTGGGCAATTTGTTCCCCGCAAAATTTACGAAAAGTTAATTTAATTCTTTTTATATAGCGTTTCTTAATAATCTTACAAAAATTTAGGTAAAGAACTGCATTGAAAATGGGTTTTAGTGTTTCCTCCTGCAATGTTATTTTGTTTACTTACAGTATGTGCTAAAGATTTTATATCTACCAGTCATAAAACATTCTTGTTATATAGTACTAATATTGTGGTGATATAGAAGTGATTATTACGTTCAATATTATACTTATTCACAAAATGCCAGAAAATTCACAAAAACACAACTTGAAATTCACAAATAAACAACCAATTTGATTTTTTTATTTATTGAATAAAATGTACGTTTTCTCCGGAAAAATGTTTTTTATAGCTTTAATCATTTGGGTAAAATTGAGATTCTTGACAGTATAGTCTTGGCAGCATTAAATTTTTGTTCCTTACTATTAGTAAGAAATGTTTGAGGTTTTAATATTCGACCAAAATTTTGTGCATTTTTTCAGGACGTAAACTTTTTACCAATCATAGTCATGCAATCTTCACTTTTCGGGAAAAGAATCAATTTTGAACTCAAGTAGCTACTCTCCAATTATATTGTCCTAGTTACTTCTCAAAAATTAATTTTTATAGTATTCTATATTATTTGTGTAGATCACGATAAAACACCAGCGTTCTAACGGTTATCTTTATAAAAAAGAAACTAGTCGAACATGTTTATATGGGGACCAATCGTTTCTTTCGTTGCTAAGCTGAGCATGATATCTCTAAAGTCTTTAATCTGTACCTCAGAAATAATAATGATAACTATAACCATCATAGTGACATAGTGCTGTGGGAATGGGGAGATGTGGGTCAGTGAGAGATAATGAGGTGAAGAAAGAAGGATCGAAAAGGTTAAAGAAACGTGCTGATATTCCAGTTGCTCGAATATTTTGTTAATAAGATCCATCACAATGGAGGAAAGGTAGACTATTATCTCACTAGGAAGTCGTCGTATCAATAAAACATGTTCTATGCTTGTATTGGAGTCGAAATCTTCCGGCAAATTGTCCAAAATTGCTTTCGAAACTTAAGGTCAAAGTTCACTCTCCTCCGGTACTAAATGAATAAGTGGAGGATCTCCGCATCGGGAAGAGGTTAAAGGTTTAACGTTAGATTCTTAATGAATCGCGATATATAACCCCGAAAGATTTCGTCATTGAGGAAGAAGGGGTAAGAAGAATACGGAGACAGATTCAGGCGATGAGCCTTTGACGACTGCGAATTGCCGTTTCCTCGGAATCCTTAAGGTGAAATTTGCTCTCCAAGTTCGTTCCATTGCAGAGAAGTACAACTGTTTTCTACACAAAGTTATGAATTATAATTATCACAAAACCTGATTTACTTTCTATCTATCAGTTAATAGTATAGCATAAACAATATTCACTCATCATTCACCCCCATTTCATTCATAATCACCGTTTCAGGGGAGGTGCGGCAGGAAGGGCATCCGGCACCCAAGTATTCCCCAACTAAATGAAACGAAGCATCATATCCTTCCCCATTCGCCGACCCCACATGAATTGGGAATAATATGGCTAGGTAATATGTATAAACAATATTCAGGAAGTCGCTTGACACGTTGAAACACCCAAAAGCATGTGAAAACATGGCGACGGAGCGAAACGGCAACGTGATTTATCATCACACCTCGGAAAAGGGGAGAAACGTTTTGTAATGTCCGGGAACATACAGATGTAAAAATACTACAAAGGAAAATTTACTACAAATCTAAGTAATCTTCTATCACTTTTGTGATTTAAAATTTGGTCTTTTTACTTTCCTTACACACAGAGTGTGTAAGGAAAGTATAGTAATCGGTTGAAGAAAAAAAATTTGAGATCTCTTCGGATCTTTGCGATTTAACTCCAGGAGAGTTTATTGTCAAATTTTGGCGATGCTGTACAATGTCGTATGTGTTTGTGTATGTATATTAAGAATTTTGTTCCCCCGATAACTCACGAACAAATTGATGCATCGAAACCAAACTTGAGATTTGTCCTCACATGCATTGGGAGTCGAAGCCTATTTCTGGACAACTCATTGCGAATTCATTTACTCCACTCCCGGTTTCTTAAAATTCAAAATTTTGAAAATATGCTTAGATGCATTGTGATTGGTCAGTTAATTCCGCATACAGATTCCTAAACCGCATTCCTGTACGTCGCACCGTTTTCGAGATACAGCGAAAAGTTTTTACGCAACAAAAGGAGTTATTTTGGAGAAATTTTATTTGAATTTGCCTACAAGGTCATTCCAAAGAAATTAATGTGGAAGATATTTCTTGCATTCTATACTTGAATATGTTGTTATGATTTTTAAGGTATCATGTACTGTGATCATAAATATTTTGCTACCAATTGATCTAAGAAGTATCTCATATTGTTTATTAATTACAATATATAATAATTTCTTTCTTGAAGTATTTTTTGTTACTTTTTTAGCATTATGTTAGGTGTTTAATGCCTTGAGATTTCGTTATGAATTGTAATTGGAAAGTTGAGAGGGGCACACTCCAGATTTTTTTAAATAATTCTTTCCTCCATAAGACGCAACGTATTATACCATTAATTTTAAATATTGCAATTATTTCATTTAAATGATCGGTGAGGTATATTTTTTAAGTTAAAATCACATGTTACTCTGTTTATGCATGCGAATTTCAGATATTTTAGTGACTTAATTCTACCTTTGCTACGCCTACCTTAAAAAGGAAAATATTCCTACCTTAAATTGGAGGAATACGCATCCGAATATGCAGGGAAATAAGTATCTTTACTTTGGGTTCAGGGGTCAGTAACGAAAAGAAGACTTGAGACATTACAGCCATATTGCAAAATTTATCCAGGGATAATTAATATTTGAGACACTCTATACTAATAATCCCGATCTCAAAACAGGTTTTCTGTGCAATTTACGAAACTCTTATGGACAACGTGTAGTGTGTCTGCGTAATTCACTAACACATTTCTACCTGACCCAAGGAATTGTGGGCAGTATTTGCCCACCCATTGTCGGCAATGCCTATTGCGAATAAATGACGTATACAGGACAGTGTCCAGATATGCACTCAGTGTTTTGGGGGGAAAACTACCCATAGTTATACGTGTTCATCAGTGGGTGTTGCTGACAACTAGGTTGCGGGAAAAAAACCTTTATTGAATGGAAGAGAAGTAAATATTGTAGAGAAGTATAGTAAGGGTAAGACCACGGAACTACTTCTACAAGCATGGATTTTTCGATAGAACATTTGGAAAAAAAGAGAGACTCATATTATGAGTTCATTCAAGATGTGACTTTGCTGAAATGGCGAATAATGGTTTCATCCGGGACCAGCGGTAACATAAATTTTTATAAACAAATTAATATCATACACATTAATACGCAATTGTTCCAGAATTTGTTGGTACCTTCTTTTTGCGTAACCGAATGGACCAAATCACTCAAATTAAGTATCGCACTTTCGAGCGTTAAAAGATGTGGCTGCTATTTTCTATTATTTCACCTTTAACCCATTATTTTCCGAGAAAACAGAATGTAGAAATTACATCAAGGAAAGAGGCTTTTTGACTCATTTATTTAAAAGCGATGTTAATTGAGTACTCGAGTCCTGACAATTGGCATCTCTGAGTCGTCTGACCATTCTGGTATTAACAATATTCGTAAGGAATTGTACGTGAGTTACGTCATGCTCCGTTGTGCATAATCATATCCTATTCATAACTATTCTGATGTTATTTATACATTGCTTAATGCTAAGTATGGTAAAGAGTGAAGCTTTTCTACGATTAGATGATATTGAGGAAAGTATGTGCCATATATAAAAGTAAACGTTTATATAATAGTACAGAATGTTAGTTTCATTATATTTCCAGCTTGTTCAACAAATTCACAAATTATATTTTCAACAAATTCACCTTGAATGACGATGTTTTGTGGAAATATATAAGTGAAGAAACAATATCGAAAATAATTTCTAGCGAATGGTGTGTATGGTATTATCATTGTAGGTTACCAAATCGCTGAGAAAGTAGCTTCTAATTAATACGCGATTGAACCTCTGTTGCTCAGATATTGATTATGCGTATAAGATATCCACATTTCTCTGAGAAAAATTGCAAATTTTATATCAAGTTTTGCCAGGTGTGTTCTTAAAAGAGTTTCCCAAGGAAGTGGCTGCAACAAAGCGCAGGGTAATTGTAAGTTAGATTTAAACCGACGTGGAGAAACTGAAGAAAGTAATTATAACAATTATGATTGAAACAATTGCATGTTATAGTGTGTAAAAATAATGAACACCACATGACCAAAGGGAAAGATATAATAAGTTTCAAGAGACAAGGAGAATATATTCTACCTTGTTTAATTACAATTCCAGGTGATATATTAGCCCGTCTTCGACTTTAATTCTGTAACTCCTAATGTGAAAAGAATGAGACTATTACGCTTCACCAATTTAACAGGTCTGGGGGAGAAATTAGGAGGGAGAGATGTTGCATAGCTTAGGAATGAAGAGTAGGGACCCGATACCTTCCCTGGAATTAGTCAGATAAATTCCTGTGCTCTGAAAAAGGTTGTGTGTTGAGTATTTATTATTTTTCTAGTATTTGTAAATGAGAAATGTAGCATGCTATTGAAGCTTATCCACATGGGGTGATACGAGGTGGGTGGGCCAGTTAGCTGCATTTACCAACATCTTGGTCCCATGTATTAGTAGTAGAAGTTAGTAATAGAGTTATTGATTCTAGGAGCAGCTATATGAACTGGGACATTAATGTCAAAAGCTACGAATGTCTTCTGGCCCCGCCGGGAATTGAATCCGGGATGTCTCGGTGAGGAGCAAGCACGCTCACACCTGAGCCACCGGGGGTAGTTGAGTTCTGACTGTTCAGGAATCGTCGTATCGAGGTTTTAAAACCGACTTTTCGGCCATCTTGCCCTGGCCTTCTTCCGAGTCCCCTCGTGTGCCTCCGACCGCCGAAGCCTTCGCTCTCGTTGTGAAGATTACTTGGCTACAAGTACACCGGCAAACAAAAATAAAAATAAAAAGTTGGTCAGTTCCAGAGACTAGACGTATGTATCCTTGTGTACTTTGACGTTGTTAATCCGAATTTAGAATTGCTCCATTACTCCCCACATTTTTAAATCCTTATTTTCTGTTTTTAATGGCTGTTTTCCCCAATTTTTTAATGGAGGGCTATGAGCAATTTGGCTCCATTCTGTGTGTATGTGTGCTGTGTAATTCTTTTCATGCCAAGTTACGTCTCCCCGATTCCAATTATTCTCTAGTCAGCTTACAAAAACTCTTAATACACAATATGAGTTAAAAATACACAAAAATCTTCGAACACAATGCGTTAGGGGGTAATATGAAGCAACTTATTTTTTGCCCAAAATTTCTTCAATAGAAATATCCTTATCCGCAAGACGTCTTACTAGAGAAGACAACATATAACTTCGTATGAGGAGTACTGGATGAGGTATATTCAAAGTCAGGCAACTTGACTCAGAGAAAATATAACCTGAGGGGGAAAAATGTGAAATTATTTATGACCAGTCTAACTGGTGTGATGTTGATACAGGGCTTCTACACAGTGTAGCAATCGTCTTTACTTCGCCATCGTCCATAAGAGTAATGATTAAGTGTACGAGTAATGTTGGCAGTACTTTCGTATTTTTTAATCTTGAATATGTCGCAAGCATAGATCATCAATTCACTTCACTCGCTCTTGTTGCGTTAGTCTGTTCTCTCTGCATCGAGCGTGTGGAACGATTATAACTTTCAGTCTTAGTTTTTTATAATAACTTTGGTTTTTTACAGTAAGTATTCGCTTTTGACTACTATTAATTTTTTTCCCCCTAGAACTTGGCAATTCGTTTTAGGCAGTCATATTGCTTTATTTTTGGTAAAGTTTCTTGGCTTTGAGTACAGGTAGGTACAATCCTGTTCAATTCCTCTTTATCGCTACTATTGCGTCCCTTCAATGCTATGAAATTTTGGTACGTCTGTCTATTTACATTCTTTGACGAAACAACAATTCTGTGAACTTCTTAGAAGATCATTGAGCAATTTCCGAAATGAGATGTTGGGCGTGTAGCGTTTATGCGCCCGGCAGAGTAGAAACAAACTTTATAAGAAATAATAATTGCTACTTCATAATGGTAAGGATTCGTCGCTAGGAATTATACTATCTTTTTTCAATACTTCATTTTTAGCGATTGACTGACCAGTTGAACCTGTTTCACGGTTGCATACAATAGTTAAATTTATGTAACTGAAACTGTGACATGCAATTTTCATGTCATTTTTCATCGTCTTATACTTTATTACGAAAATATGAATAAATAATAAGCAAATATCCAAAAAGATTTGCATTCCGTTCCGCATAACCGTGTGTAGCAAATCAGAGGAATAATGTATCGTACTTTAGAACACTAAATGATGTGTCGATGATTCCCTATTGTTTCATCTTTCACTTTTTCATTCACAAATACATCGAGAAAATATGTTACTTGATTCATTTATTTGAAAAGGATGTTACTTGACTTCTCAAATGTCACCTCTGACATATCCGACTATGCTGGTTCTATTCCTAACTGTTCTGATGTCCTCTCTTTATTATTAATGCTAAATATGAAACAGAGTGTCACTTGCCTACAAGTAACGTATGGGGAAAGTATTGTCATATTATCCAGGTAAATAAACTAGTCTTACTTATTAATTATGTTATGTTGAATGAAAATGGGAGGCGGGACCGAGATTCAAACTCGGGGCCTTGTTCTTAGCGCGCTCATGCGCTTACCGACTGCGCCATCCCGTTCGCCTCCCGGGCCCGTCTTCCATCCTCATTCAACTTGCGAGACCCAAAGACCTCTGAGATGGTCTCGTGGAGACTACGCTCATATGGTAAGCGCATGAGCGCGCTAAGCTCTAGGTCCCGAGTTCGAATCTCGGTCCCGTCTCCCATTTTCATTCAACATAACACAATTAATCTGTAACCTGGTGGTGAGGTTCACCGCAATCTAAAGAGATTTCTATAGTCTTGCTTAATAAATATAAACGTTCATATTATCACACAAAATATTAGTCNATATATATATATATATATATATATATATATATATATATATATATATATATATATTGGTTTAAACGATAAGAAAGTTAAAAAGTCTATATTTATTTGTTTAAACGGTAAGAAAGTTCAAAAGTAGATTAGAACATGAAAACAGACCCACAAACATTTCACATGTAATCTCTAAACACGTTATGTCCAAAATAACACACTTTATTGCTGTATGCGTGAGTTGGCACACTTTTGATGAGACTGCATTGCGGATTGGTAGACGTAGGATAATAGTCAAATGGATATCATACTACACAAGAAAGATACTGAGCAGGATGCAAGGTTTGACACAATTTTGTTTTGTAACATTTTCCGACCTGACAGTTACAATAAACATGTATAATTCGTAGAACTGAAAAAAAAAAGAACCAATTGAGCAGTGATTTGTAAATATTGTTTCTGGATAACACGTCAGATGAAATATTTATCTTCAATATATCTGCACTGAGAAAATAAATTGAATGTGGAAACCCTAGGTTTGAATATGAGATCCGATTCCAAAGGAAGGAACGATTTCTTCAAACCTTTGGATATAACATCTCTACTTAGTAGTTCGGATAGCGTAAGGTTGGATGTCACGTCTTAAGGTTGAGATGTCTCGAGCAAAAGTTGGGATGTCACATCCAAACGTTTGGAGGAATCCTTTCCTTCCTTTGGATTTAGATTTTTCATATTCATACCGTTCTTTCATTGTGCAGTTTCTCTTTTGCCGAAATTATTTTATGGTTTATATTTTTCTACATAATACTAGTCAGGTGAAATATTTACCTTCAATATATCTGCAGTTTCTCTTTCGTCGAAATTTTTTATGGTTTTTCTTTGAGTTTATCAAAACAGTTAAATAAACTGGTCTTGTAAATATTAAAACCGCCATTGCCTGCCGCCTTGTGATCGAAATGTGTGAGGTCTCTTGCTTACTTCCAGAGAGTATATTATTTTATTGCCCCCCTGCCTCCCTCCCTTTCTGCCATGGTCATTCACAGTTTGTAACTGCTTTTTGACAAACAGTTTATTTGTCTTTTATATTTTGTTTTGAATAAATATACTTTTCTGGTGAAGTTATCATATGTCTTTCTTGTGACAATTCTCTTAAAATTCCTGTTTTTCCAGATTTGTTTTAGAAACGATGTTTTCCATAATATTTTGTATCAATATAAATGAAATTTATTGAAAAATCTAAAAGTTGATTTTCCCTTTCAATCTCTTATTATTCATTAACCAAACCTTTTTCGGGAAATGTTAGTCAAAACTTTGTAATTGGATTGCCCGATGGCACACACTTTCAAGTTTCTTGGAAAAGTTTTTCGTGGGAACATAGTTTTACATTTCGTATTACTTATTGGTTGAATAATAAAATTTAAAATTCAACGAATGTTCCGATTCGCTAACTTTATGAATTGTGCAAAGCACATGACTAATTCACCTTGTCGATGAGAATAGAAAACCATACCGTAGTTTCCAGTTTGTCAAACCGTAAAAAAATTCAGATCATTGAAACACGAGCCCGCAAGGTGTGCATAATTGAACTCCTATCAATTAAGGAACTTTTTTTTAATAATTCCGCTAATAAACTCTGAGAATTCTGCGACCATGCGCAACTCCCGTGGGGTCGAATGCCCTGTTCCGCAGCGTGGAGACTTGCGGATAGGGAATATCTGGTGGGTAGCGATATCGCAGACTACCCCCCGCCCCCACAGCCCAAGGCATGGAGAGCGATGTGGGAGCCACTGTTCTGCACCCTCCCTCTCGAGGGGCGTAAGAGTAAAACATGCAAGGGGCGGAGCATTTTCCGCGCATGCAGCACGAGAGAAAATTAATTTTTGCCCATGGATAGAAGATTTAACGTTGGGAATGGAAGGCGTAAATGTAACAGAAAGGGTTCTACAGTTTACGCCCCTGTACTCAAATCTGTTTCCACTTTTCTGTACGTACAACAGGATGTATTGAAAGTGTCTCACAATTCAATACGTTTCGAATATGACCAATTGTGACTTTTTTGTCCTCCGTGAGTCCAAAAGTAGCCAATACCATGGATAAAGTAGGTACACAAACTCTACACTTAACTACAAATGAGCTCTCTACCCGCTATCGGAATAAAGGAATTAGAAACAATAAAATATTAAAACATTAAATAAATAAAATCTGGGACATTTTAGCTACTAACATACTAGGATTCATACATCATTGACTTTAAAATGGTAAAATATAGTATTAAACAAATATCAAATATAAGAACAAGCGAGTATGAAAAGACAAAAAAATTATAGAATTTTGAATAATTACTAATTAAACAATCTATGACTGTTGGCCAGACACTATTCATTTTTGTTTTGTTTTTTTCTCCACGTTCTCTTCTTCCCGTTTCACCCTTTTTCACTTGCATATTGCCTTCCGATATAATTTTCCCTCATTTCACTACACATCACTCCTCTTACTCAAATGAGAAAGGATTGACGGACCAACTTAACTATATGGTCCAACGCCGTAGAAAAATATCCAGATGAGATATCGAAAAACGGCTTTTTTTGCCATGATTCTGGAAGGGACTTTGTTCTCGGAAATTACAAATTGAATCATTTTATGTGAAAAAAAATCCCTTTTTCGATGGCAAATTTAACATTATCGTCCTATCCTAACCTTATTCTTCTTATATCCTTCCGCGATTGCTGCTACCTCCATCATCACCTCCATCTTCACACTTCAACAGATTTTCTTAAAACGGAATCGCCGGGTCTAACAAACCTAACATCGCCGTCTATGACCGAAGAATTTTTTATAATTGTTCATGGCTCGCTATCGCAAGCCATATTATAATTATCATACCCCAACATACTAACATAAACGGTGGCGGAAAGAAGAAAATAGTGCGGAACAATATTTCTTTATAACTATCGTAAATATGAAAAGCGAATAATACGGCTTATATTTTCGGAACCGCAATAATATTTGTAGTATTATGACATAAATTATTTTTTCGAACCCTTGTGGGACCATAATCTTAAGTTTGGTCGGACTGACGTATGGTGTTATACTCCATATGTCAGTCCTTTCCCAATTGAAATAAACCTGGAAATATCTACATGGTGATGCGTACTGTCAAAATGTAGTTCGCAAACGTGAAAACGCGCCTACATTTTCCGCGTGAGGCCTATGGTAAACTGTGCGGCCTTTTGTTGGAACTCTTTGCGACGAATACACGACCTACTTCGAGTGCAGAAAATAAAATTTTTAATGACTATAACCAATAGTAGTGGTTATCATGGTTAAAATATCGCATATAAAATGTTAAATATCACATAATTTTAGAATGTTTAGACTATTAAAGAAAACAAGCTAAACAGTTTAGTCAATTGATATAAAATGTGTTTCAACTTCTTGTACTTTGTTTATATCTATGTTTAATTGTATTCCTCCATAGAAAAAGAGAATCCATTTACAAGGAAAAAATATTATACTTATTTTGAGCAATCGATTGTGAAAGGAATAAAAACTTTTCAATCATGTCAATAACTACAAAAGTACTGATACCATCACCGTGTTTTAAACAAATATCAAATTTATAGCAATTTTAATAAAATAAAATAATTGATCCAGATCATCATGAACACTAACTACAGCCATATGCAAACAAGGCAATTTGACCGCAAATACCACACATGAAATTAAAGTTTTTCAACATAACATTTATTAGGTTAACTTTTTTAGTGTAGTATTTATAAATGGGAAATTTAGCGTGCTATTGAAGCTTATCTACATGGGGCAGTAGGGGGTAGAATATGGGTAGTAGGTATTTTGTTACTTCGTGGGTCTGTTAGCAGGGTTTACCAACAACTGGGCCCACATGGAGGTGTTAGTGGGAGTAGTTAGTAATACTAGGAGTAGTAGTTGGTGGATAGAAGAAATAGGGTTTGCTTATCAGTAGTCAGAGCTGTATGAACTGGGACATTAATGAGAAAACCTACAATTTTTTTCTCGTCCCGCCGGGAATTGAACCTGATTGAAATTGGTGGTGAGCAAGAACATTAACCCCTTAGTATTAACCACCGGCAGGGCCTAACCTAGCTTTGCTTTTAAATTATTTGAAAGATGAAGTATATATCTATCGGGTTTTCTGCAACCTGTGAAAACATTACTGTCTTTCTAGTATTTATCTCCTGTCAGTGTACATGTTTGTAAACATGCTCCCTTGAGGCGACTTAAAAATTTGAACGAAAATTTTGATTGGCATGTATCGGTTGCGCGTATTTGAGAAATACCTTTGGCGTCATTGAAATTATTTCGTCAAGCAACGCTTCTATAAATTGTTCTAGATCGACGCAATTACGTTCACACTTTCCTGGGAAAGGAAAATTGAAAAAGATTCAGTACAGTTTTTTAGATTTTTTCTTCTGTTTTTTAATATATGCGATCTTCAGTTTAGGTCACAATAAAACATCATTCTTCAGATCGCCAACGTTTTCGACAAGTTATGTTCAGGGCTCTCTGCAACGTAATTGCACCTCCTCACCACCAACCGTATCACTACAACCCCTTATTCCTCAACATTCTGCTGTAGTGTGATAAGTTGTAGGATATGTGGTTCTAGTGATGGTTGATGATGAGGAGGTTCAATTATGTGGCAGAGAGCCCTGAAGATAACTTGACGAAATGTTGGCGATCTGAAGAATGATGTTTTATTGTGACCTAAACTCAGAAATCATATCCGTATTGATACACGTGGTCAAGAATTTCGACTGATCTATTTCATTTTGGTTTCTTGATCAAATCGCTCATGAACGGTTTTAAAGAAGTTTTGAGTAGGTTTAGGTAATATCCTTTTTATTGTTTTGGCAGGTATACTTACATGTGTCGAGAAGAATATCCCTAACCGGCATGTTACCATGCAGGTTCCCAGAGGCGGATGTTGACCGTAATCAAGGGGGGCATTTGTGTTTAAAAATAATGGTTTTACAACACACATTTTATAATTATTACCTTTAAATAAAATGCATCAAATAAATAATTAACAATGAACAATCTGGTATTATTAATAACAATCATTTATTAAAATTATTAATATTGTATTATTAATTTTATTAGTCTGGTATTATTAATTTTACAATATAGTATTATTAATAACAATAACAATTATTAATCAGGTAACACTTTTACAAAGTATGCCATTTATCAATTTCAGTTTCATCTGTGAAGAGTTCAGGTCCGGGGGGGGGGGTGCTATAGAGCCCCCTTAGATCTACCACTTCAGGTTTCCTACTTGCCTAAGAGTTGTCCTTGGAATCAAGTAGGCTCCTATTGCCGGAAAAAGAGATATGGAGGGTGGAGGGTTCATGAAAAATTTCTGTTATGACCTTCCAGTTCCACGCAGTCTCTATAAATCTCTTGTCTCTTGTTCAACTATTTATTATTCGCACAATAATCATATGCAATCATTTCCCTTCGAGAAGTGTTACGGGATCAATGTTTTTGATTTAATGTATTCGTAAAGTATTAATTAGGAACACATTAAATCAGAAAAATTGATGTATGCTTATTATAACTTAATAGTTGAGTTCCGGCGAATTTACTTTCGTCACGTTTTTAAGATTTGCGTGCAAATAATTTTTCTTGAAAGTCCATATCTACTGAAAATATTAATCATATTTAATAGTCAAAACCATTGTGAAATAAACCACGCACGATAAACAAAGCAAAGACAAAGACCTTGATCATAGAAACAGGCTGACCAACAAAAAGATTTTGAATATGAGAGGGAACGGAAGTGGTGACAGTTGGCAATATATTTGCCAAGAATATATTCAATGATAATGTACTGCTATTTTCATAAACATTTTTGAAATGACCTCGCCACGGTTTCGGTACCAAAGGAGGCCACTGTATATTCAGTGTTTTATCCTATATATCCTGTTCTTTTGTTTCTTTGTGCTGAAGTTTAGATGCTTACCTTTTACGAAAATTCAAATTTCTCTTTTATAAAGTAGTATAATGATTTTATAATTCGAAAGAAAACCGGAGAAAATTCCAAGATGGAGGCTATATAATTAATATGCACAACCGTGCCAATGTTGAATACATGTAAAACTAAACTTACAAGAATAATAAGACATTACAAGCGTGTAGGAAAATAGTTTTGAAATTGTTATTAGTTATTTTGAAAGTACCACAGCAATGGCGTAATAAAGTACAAGATGACTTTAACTTTTATTGAAATAAATAAATTATTTTACATTGTAGAAGCATTGATGCATTAGATAGTTTTAACCGCGGATTTGAAGAGATTCAATTGAATAATGTCCTTTATATTTTTGGAAAGGGAATTTTATAGAACGATTCCTGAATGATATGGCCCTTTTCGGCAAAGAGCGGTTGACACTCTAGGACGATGAATATTGTTCCTATTGCGAGTATTGTGTTCGTGAACATGATAGTTTTGTGTTGCGCTTCAGTAATTCGCTCTTGACAAACACGACCGTTTCATACACGGAAGTGTTAACGTGTTAAAGAGTTGAAGAACAAGAGTTAATGATGGGATAATTCATTTGGCGGGAAACATAAGATACTCGTCCGATGTTAATGTAAGAGGTTAGGGAAAATACCACAAAAAACTTCAGCGTGCACTGCTCTTAACCGTAGCGTCCCTCACTACAGAGCGACGTCGAAGTAGAAATTTATTTGAATGAACAGAATGGGAAATTTTCAACAAAAAATGGTTTTGGTGTTAATGGAAATATCCATTATGTAGTAATGTAGGTTTTTTGTGTAAGGGTTGAGAAAAATTAATCACCATGTAAAAAAAGTACATCTTGTAAATGAAACTTGGTATGGTATCTATTTTTACTTGCGATGGAACGAAATGAAACAAAAATGTGGTTTTTCATGCAATGGTTCCTTAACAATGAACCAAAAAAAATTGTTTTGTTTGGTTTGGTTTTATAGAATTTCTTTGGCATGTATATAATCCTTATGACGTATCTGTTCTTTGACGGTGTTTGTGACTGAGGTGCCAATGTGGCTCACTCAAATGTTGTTTTAGTATTTTAATTTTCCGTGAAGATGATTCATATCAAGGTCGAAACGTTGTAACATTTTCAATAGTTCGTGAGTTTAATTGAATATAATTTCGTGGGTTTTATTACTGTTATCATTGGATATACAGACGTTATAAGAAACAAAAGTGTATTCACTGGAGAACAAATGAGTCAAGAAATTTTATCAATTATTCTATGAAGGGTCGCACAGGTCGTATGTATATGCAGTCCAAAGAAAATATGTGTCCGAGAGGCGGCGGGGTGGCTGGAAGTTTAATTACAGCAACCCGGGCCCCTGCTGTAGGAGCACCAGCTGCGAGGGCCGAAGGAGCCGCTGCTCACTGGCGCCTTCTCCGAAGGGAAATCTTCCCTCCGATCAATATACGCCGCCCCATCGGCCCGACGTGGCCCCCAATTTTTCTGCACTCACGCTCCTGCTCCGTACGAAGACTGAACTTGCGCTCAAACATCACGACTTACGAAAGTTACCATGGGATACAATATCAAGGTACTTAGCATATTACATTTCTTTCTCGGTCAATCGACGAAAGCTTCGCAATAATATCTAAGTGCTAATAAACATAAAATGCAAATAAAAGTAACTGACTAATCAAAATGCTTCGATGCATGTTTTCATAATTTTTAATCTTAAGAAATTAATCTTAAGTGGAGCGCGGTGTGTAAATGAAGTTGGAATTAGCTGTCCACGAATCGGCTTCTGTTCCTGACGTATTCAAAGTCAAATCTCAAGTTTGGTTTCGATACATCAATTTCTTCGTAAGTTATCGGGGGAACAAAATCCTTTACATACACACATACTACATTGGACATCATCGCCAAAATACTCTCCTGGAGCCAATTAGCGAAGATCCGAATAGATATCTATTTTTTTTTCGACCGATTACAATACTTCCCTTACACATTATGTGTAATTAGAAAGTAATAACAAAAATCAATTTATAGTTTTGCAGTGAAATTTCAAATAATAATTATTTGTTTAATGTCTTATGGCGAAGGTCGGGCCATTTGGCCCGCTCTTCCACCTAACCGTGACTTAGGGTACCGAACCGACATTTGTCTGGAGTAGGTGTGAGAAACTCCAACTGAAAACCTCACCCAGTTCGGCCGAGCAGGGTGTGAACCCACGCTCTACCGCTCAACGGTATCGAGATAGCGAAGACACTACAACTAGACCACCGCAATTAATATGCATATTATCATCCGTGTGTCTACTCATAGACAACTTTCGGTCTAGTGAAAATGGGTTTCGGGGGTTTTGTCTGGGAGGCAATGGTGCACGGTTGTAGAAGGCGAACGGGTGGTGTCATGGCTAAACACCCCTGCTATCAAATTATTGGTCCCGGGTTCGATTCCCCGCTCGCCGTCATTTTCGCCTGGTCGAATGGTAGCAAATAAATAATATTCTCGTGGAACAGTGGTGTTTATTAATATTATTATTAGAAAATAATTAGAATTTTACACGGGGGTAAATTAAAAATCTTCAGGACCCGGTAACGAACGACTTATGGCGGAAATTTTATAATACGGGACCTGCTTCGGTATCGAAATACCAGCTAGGTTAATTAGAAAAAGATTATGAATCTACCATTAAATTAGTATGTGCAGATTCTCAGAGGCCGTACGTACTACGAACATTTTCATAAAGTGCGCATTGTGACTTATCGTTCGTCAGCTTGTTTCGGATTCGAAGTTGCTTGTATTTTTGTTTTATCGACAGCTCTCTGGAAAAGCTCCTCCATTTTCCTTATTCCTCGTTTCTATCGCTAGTACATTTTTGCTCAATGATGATGAAAAAGTCAGTCAGTCAGTGAGGAAAACGCCGCTTTTAATATAAAATGTATATGCGTTTAAATACTTTAATGGAACACAGAAATATTATATTCCTGTATTACACAGTTATTATTCTAGTTTAAAGAATATTTTTTGAAAGGTATTATATCCGAAGTTATCAATTTTTTCAGGTTTTGTTGTTGTTGCTTTTTGAGAAAAAAAAACACCAATATTGGCATGGGGAATTGTACTAAACCACCAAATTTCATTCATGAATATAGTTGATCGAAAGTCGTTTATTCAATAAGAATAAAATAGCTAATACATCGTCCCTGTGATACCCCCTTTACAATAACCGAAAAGTTACGACTTCAGACATTATCCCTCCCCTTTTCTAGATATTTAATTATTCAGGCGTATATCCGTATGTTCATTAATTGATTATAAAATTCCCTGACATCACAGATATCAACATCTATATATAAACAGTGTCTTCCTGATTGTGAAAAGTAATGTCAGGAAATACCGAAAACTAAGCAACTTTTAAACTTTCAATACCAAAATAATCTACGAAATCCTCTCGAAATATGTTAGGAAACCTTGCGAAATCGTTCTTAATTTTAAAAGTACCATATCCCGTACTACTGTAGGAAGGCTGACTCTAACTCTCAAAATTGATTTCGCACCCACTGTGGGGGTGGAAGTTCTCTTAAAACTTCTATTTATAGAATATGTTCGAAAATATTTAATCGAAATTTAAGATGTAGATGAACCAATAGTGCGTTTGCTTAGGGAAGTTCTTTGATATTACTTGTGCAATGAAATAGGATATTTTTATTCTCATACCTAAAATTTTAATTTATGATTTGAAAATAATCTCAACATGATTGTTCTGTAAGAGACTAGAGTTTACTTCAATGTGCTTCGAGAAAAGAAATGATAATTTAAATATATCAGATTTCTGTTCATTGTCCGAAATTATTTTAAATTAAGGAATTTTCTTAATAATTTTCTTGATATTAATTTTCGTCACATTCATCACATTTACCGCATAAAGTTCTGTAATTGAGAATCTTCTTGCGCTGTCTGCTTTAGTTCTGCTTGTGCCCTGGGATACTAAAAACTATTATTCACGTGACATCTTGCCTAAGCGAAAGCCGACATGATTTTTTCGAATTTAAATACAAAACTACTTCGTATTTTCGAGCAATGAATTGGACTGTTCCAAATATTTGCTGTCTATCATTACATATCTGTGGAGTTAGATAATGATTACATGAATGTCTTCATTATATTTGCTAGTTTTTAATTTAAAAAAAAAATGTTTTTTTCAACTGACATTTTTGATACGCGTTAATTAGCAAAATAAATGAACACATAAATGAACATGCAGCCCGAAAGATTTCCAAACTCGTTTACTTAACGCAATTTTTTTGTTGGAAAATTCACCACTAAATATGAGTTAATAAGAATAATAACGCATGAAACAACCTAATTATGTGATGCATAATTAATTTAGAGTTTTTGCAGCGCTGCTGAAAATATTAGAATTATGAAATTCGTGATGAAGTTTTTGAAGGTGATAATTAGATAAGCAGCTTAATTGAGGACAAGTTCGATTATTTCTGAACTACGTTATAGATTCAACAGAAAAATTGAAACATTAGATTCACATTACGAAACAGCGAATCGCATATTTCTTCATAAATATTACATAATTACTTGTTATATTATGCATGTAAAATAAGCGAATCATCCATTTGCGTGTTGTAATATACCGTAGAAAGATGCTACATTTTCAAAACAAAAATTATTGATATTATATTAGAGCTATGGATAAAAGTATTATTTATTTTCCCTCTATTCGTAAAAAAAAAGAGAAATGACTGTTGAAAAATTGAATGATAAGTTTTCCATTTTAAATTCAGATTTTTAAATTCTCATATCGAAATACTATTTATTTGCAATTCTTCTCTTCTCTATTTTAAAGCACCTTCGCACTTTATTAAAAATATGTGTGAAAACTTCTCTCCTAGCCACTCAAAAAAGCTCTTGAGATAAAAAACATGATGAAAATTCTGAAGTGGATTCAAACACTCGTAAACGAGAAAGTAAAAAGGAGATGTGATGAATTTTAATACCGGGAACTATAACTTAAAATTTACGAATGATTTCTAAATCTAAAATGACGCATTTGATAATGAAATAGATAATTGTGATGTAGAGTTATTAGACAATGTCACGCAAGCAATTGTACCTGAAAGTATCTGCATTGCCACCAGTAACACCCATTTTAAAATTAACTGAAATCAGCGAAATCTATAACAACCAAAATTATTGGAAAAAAATATGCAATATCCATCAATTTATTATACTTCACATTTAAGATACAACCCAGTAATATATTAAGTAATAAATTTATGTTTTGGTGTGTAAGTAACTTTGAATTTATATTTACAGTACACTAAAATTATATGTAGTGTGTAAAACATGAGACAAGTAGAATCATTTTGCTGGAACGTCAATAGTATCTATCACTTGCCCGAAATTATCTACTTGTCTTGGCCGAAAGTACGAGCGCTCCAGTCACTAACCTAAACAACACAAGAATTTCAAGGATAACATTAGGGCAATACATCATGGAAAGCAGAATGGATTGGCCTACTAGTAGGTAGTTTTGCAATCCATACTCCATACTAATATATAAAGTGTCTGTCTGTTGCTACCTGATCACGTCTAAACCACTGAACCGATCGTGATGAAATTTGGCTAGAATATAGTTTAGATGTTCAGAATGAACGTAGGCTAACTTTTATTTTTAAAATGTGTGATTAATAAGAAAATGTCGATAAAATCGCAGAGAGAGAGAGAGAGAGAGTTATATTAGCGTACGCTGCCTAAACGATTAGAGATAGGTGACAACTATGAATGGCAATAATGCTTGCCTAAAAGAGTTCTACAAAGAAGTCCGCGACAGCCTATCTATCTGCAAATTTAACGTAAATTATTGATAAAACGTTATTCAAAATAGAGGTGATAAAATACTTAAATTTAAGAGAGAGAGAGTTAAGAAGGAAAAAATCATTCATAATCAAATTTAATGGGTTATTTGTTTTGTGGATTTAACAAAGATAACAAACGTCTTTAAAACGTCAAATTTCGACAAATAGTTTAGATTTTACAAGAATTTTAATGAAATGGTGCAGCCGCGACATGATTCGCAAGCAAAAATTCCCGCGATATGGTGTAGTGTATACAGTAAACTTTTGTATTAAATTAGTATTATTTTGAAAATTAGGATGCTGTACATGTTTTTAAAAACCAGCAAGTCAAAGTATTTTGATCTTATAACAGATTTTATTTTTTCGAATGAAAGAAGATTAGTCTAAGAAAACTCCCGAGCAACGCCCGATAATCGGTTAGTACTATCGTAATTTAACCTAAAATATCCATAATGGAATAATCCATAATTTAATTCAATAATCCATAATGGAAAGAAGTGTTTGTAACTCGGTGGTTGTATCAAATATGATAGATTAATTATTGAAGTACAAGCCCTGAGGAAGACAATAAATTTGTCGAAACATTGGCTGTATGAAAATGTGAATTAATTGAAGAAGTTTGCCCTCTCTTCAAGAACCTCCTTTATATGACGTAATCCACTTCAAAATCTTCATCCTCCAGTTAATCAGGTTCGTGTTTCCGGTCATATATTTGCTGTCAATGCGAAGCGTCTCGCACCGCAAGAACTGGATGACAAAGTCAGGACATAGTGTCGATTCAGCATGTTTATGTTTTATTTATTTACGTATTTACGTCTTTTAAATTTTAATACATCAGCATGTTAGACGCCGGTGTTCTACTTCTGTACTCGAACCTTCTCCCATCGTCTCAGTCGACCCCCACAGGGGACACAGCGGTGACTTCCGACTAGTTTATTTTCCAATCCTGCCACCACTGCCTTTGGTTCAGACCCCTCTTCCGTCACTCTCCCTGGCTCCGAGAATCGACAGAAGGATGATGATGATAGCTGCTGGAGGCACTCTGACTTGGCCTATGCTTCGCCGCCAACTCCGTTCCGTGTGAGAATATTACAGGACCTTAGTCTATTTTTCAATGTAGTCTCCACAGCGGTCGAGTTTTTGTATTGTACAGAGGAACAAGATTTCCAATAACGCATTTTTACTCTTCTGCCAAAGTTCAATCCATATGGAATTCATGCCTACAAGAGAAGCAATAAATTCACCAACCTATTGTGAGACTCTATAACGACTGAGACGTGCCATCCAAAACAAGACGTGGAATGTTGTCTGCGTGGAAAAGTGCTCCTGATCCACGTCAACGCCCGGTCTCATGCACATGCAGAAACACAGTGGGAACTCCAACGTCTGAAGTAGAAAATGTTTTATATCCCCCTTATAGCCCTGATTTCCACCTGTTCCTAAAACCAAGCGTTTTCCACCTGTTCCTAAAATTGAAGGAGTTTTTGTGTGCGAAACAGTTCGCAAATGATGAGGATCTCGGGGAAGCAGACGTCCTAGCTCAAGTCCGAATAGCACAACAGTGGTATTGAGGAACTTGTTCTTCGGTATAGAAAAGAACCTCGATCGCTATGGTAGTTGTATTGACGAGGTCCTGTAGCATTTTAAATAAAGTGTTGTAACGATATCTTTAGTTCTTTACTACTAAGGCCCAAACGTTCTTTACTTTCTGGAAGACCTACGTACATACTGTTGTAATCTGAGGGATGTAGAATATTTTGAAATTTAAGGTGGGTGCCGTAAACTTAAGTTTGGCAATCACTGGAAATTTCAGAGAAGATGCCGTTGTTGGCATCCCTACGAATTAAAGTTGGCGCCACCGAAGAATACAGCGAAAACATATTTCGACACGAAGTTTGTTTGCGATTAGCTGCAACCCATATTTTCTGTNGGGGGGGGGGGGGCAAGCCCTTAGCCATTGAAACCCCTCCCCGGAAAGTACAGATTTATCAGACGAGTATCTTGTAATAAGTTAAAAATTAAGTACTTTCCACTCTATACACCTAAGTATATACGCACGAAACACATCTTGTTGCTCATGATCTCTTTGGTAATACTATATCAAGTATACATACAAACTTGAAGCGAATTGTCACCAAACTTCTCTATTATGAAGTTCGGAACGTTCTCGACCACAACACGTCACATTTCTTTTATAGTAAATGACCACTCGAGCGTCTTTAAAGAGTAAATGATATATTTTTTTAAATTTGGGTGGTTGAAGAGAGTGTTGTATTTTTAAAAGAAAAACATTTTTTTGTTGGCTCCCATCAACCTGCACCCAGGGCTTGTGCGCCCTGTGCCCCCCAACCCTTATATCCGTCCCTGCATACAGTGTTATATCTTCAAGGGTTTTTTCTAAAAGTAATATTAAATTGAAATAGTATCGTGAGGGCTTGGTCAATAAAAATAATTTCTTAATAACTCACCAACATTTCGCTTTTTATTTGAAATCAGAATGGTCAAGATACAGGTCATATGTAATATTTAATATTATTTTACTTACCTGCAAATTTATTTAGATTAGTTGAAATTACTGAAAAACGTTTAATACGAGTATATCAGAAATGTATAAAACATAATTCAGAAGTGCTACTCTAAATTTAACGTCCTGACAAAATAAATTTCTCATCTCAAGAATTCCTTAATTCGCATCAAATAATCCATACCAAACCTTTCACTAATTTGTAATGTCATAAAACTCATACTTACCGATAAACAGGTTATTACATTTCACATATAAATTATATGTGCAGTCGGTTAGTGGCAATATTTCCGGAAAATATTTTTTTTTACTTCTTTATACGTGATCCACAGCTTCCTCGTATCTCCCCTTAACCCGGTTTTCCCGGTCTCTACACCCAAACACCAATCTCCAAACTGCACCAGCCGTCTGTGGTGTCTCGTTCTGTGGTTTCGTTGTTGTGGCTTAATTCATCATCAGTTATTCTTCACTACCTGCATTAGTTGTATGTCATCTCCTACTTCGCTATTTGCTGCTGCACTTCACATACTTTGCGGCGCCGAAGTTCGCATTATGGTCAGATTTTCGAGACTCGGGAAATTTCGTTCTCGGAACCCGTATGTAATTTCTAGGAGTCCGCAAAACAAAGTGTTTCAAACAAAAGTTAAATTTTAAAGATAACACCCAACATTTTTAAAGACATCTTCTTTAATGGAATCCAACAAAACATCATCATATTAAAAAACGGTGTTGCTTTTGTAGCACATCCATTAGTGTGAATTTACATACACAGCGATGTATTTGTGAATGTTAAGAATTCAATAAGTTAGTGTAATTGGAGAATTCAAATCCCTATCCCTGAATATCTGTATGTTCTTCGCCATTATCTTTATCAAGAAGTCGAGGGCTGGATCCAAGTTTCATGTTTGAAATTTGTCGCAGAAAAACAAAACCATTCAATCAGGAGTATCACGCAATTGGAATAAAACAGTGTTCATTCCGAATTAATAGATATGGAAATATTTTGTGATGGTCAATGTTTTTCGAAGGAGTCATGCCTCTTCTGCATTGACCCTTGACGTTATCGCCATTTCTCCATTCTGATTAATTTAATCCTTGTTTCGTCTCTGTCTCTCGATATTCCTCATCATTTTCTGTGGAGGTCTATCACTTTCTTGATGGTCATGTCGTATCCTTTTTGTGACGTGTCATCTTATATTCATAGTCTTTCATCAGTCCTCAGTTCTCTAGTCTACATGACTGTGCCCTTCTGCCCTTCCTAACCACGGGAAGGTCGGTACGTATTCTTATACTAACCATTAAGTCCTACATGGATTTGTTTTATTTCCTCTGAGATTGAAAACTCCATACTTCTTTTTCAAGTTTTTTATGTCCGGTCCAATTTCGCATACTTGCATTTCTGTTTCCATCCTCCTCATATACCTTGCTTTTTCGGGTCCTAATACTTCCCAACCCTAGAGAATGTGTGGAAAGGTTTCTGATCTTTCCCACAATCAGTTGTTGTTTTTTTCATTGGTATTAACCCAGTTTTTTCAACCTTCTGGCCACTACCTGATTTTTATCACTTCTTTTGTTTCTCTGCTTTTTTCATCTCCTTTATTTGTTACTATGTATTGTATCCTTATTCATGTTAATTTGGTTATTTCTTCCTATGTTATTTCATTCTCTGTCTTCGCTTTCGCATCTTCCCCGTCTTGTTTTAGCGTTATATCTCTCCGTAGTTTTCCATCCTCCGTGGATCTTCATTGCATCTGGTTGCTCATCTCCTCTCTCTGTTTTACCGCCTGGTGTTCGGCCGTTCCAATTTAGCCATACTGTAGCACACGTGTTATCGTACCTACCGCGAGGAGGTATGGGACCGTCCACTATCTAGGTAACTAATATTTTATTTCTTACTCACACTAAATGGTCGTCACATTCGTCAAATACACTGTATGCTCCTTTCGTAGCTATATAATCATTCCAGTGTTTGCCAATTGATGTACCCATTCGAGTCATTTCGTTCACCCATCGCCCTCTTTCTTCGCATATTAGGATACACATGCAAAACATGAGATACTGTCTCCACATCTCCGCCACACATGCAATCTTTTTCATCCCGTAAATTTCTTTTTGACCAATACGTATTGAAATCTTCGATACAATTCAATTTCTCGATTAATTGTGTAGGTTGTTTTGAACCATTTCCTATTTGTGTAGTTGTAGTTTTCCCATAATCATGTGTGTCCCATTTCTCTTGTGCTATAAGCTCTTAATCCATACTGACGTACAAATGAGAAACGCGAGTACAAAGTGTGTCTGTTTGCTGACTGATCACGACTAAACCACTGAACCGATCGTGTTGAGATTTGGCAAGGAGATGTCCAAGTTTAGATGTCCGAGGCTACATTTTATTTAAAAAATGCGTGATAAGAAAGATAGAAATGGTTTTTCACAATAAATGTCGATAAAATCGGGGGAAAAGTTACGTTTGCTCACGTAACCTAAGCAGTTAGAGATAGAGGACAATTATTGTTTGTCTCAAACAGTTCTACATAAAAGTCCGGGACAGCAAATGTCTATGTACAAAAAATTAACCTCAATGAACCTAAAACGTTATTAAAAATAGGTCTTAAAATACTTCAATTTGAAGTTGTAATTGAAGAAGGAAAAATTCAATCATCTTCAAATTTAATGAATTATTTGTTTTGTGCATTTGAAAAAAGTAAAAAAGTCTTTAAATCGTAAAATTTCGACGAATAGTTTAGAGTTTACAAGAATTTTAGTGAAATGATGCAGCCGCGTCATAACTCGGAAGCGCAAATCTGACCGGCGCAGTTCCCGCGAGATGCAGTGTAGTGTAATCAAGTTTTGTATTATTATGAATTTGTAAAATTAGGATGCTATACATTTTTTAAAGTAGTAATTAAATGTATTTGATCTTACAACGTAGATAGATTTATTTTTTCTTGAGCAAAAGAAGACTAGTCTAAGAAATATCCCGGGCAGCGCCGGGTAATCAGCTAGTTTCTAGTATCTTTCTCCTCTTCCTCCACGACCCTCCGTCGTAGCGCCGTCGGCTGTGGCGCCGCGCCGCCCGCAGAGCGGGAACACAATCGATCGTCCCCTGTCCTCTCCGCTCCCTCCCGACGTTACCCGCTCCGCAACACCACTCACGCGGGGACTCCTTGTCGGGCGGCGTCACGCCCCTTCTGGCCGATGGTGGTGGGTGACGTGCCGCCTGGCACAGCGTTGTTCGCTCCTAGGTGCTGGCTTGGTGCAGAACGGCGTTGCACCGTGCGCCAAGTGGTCGCACGCGTAGCCGATCGGAGGAGACTCGATGCCCGCCGCGGGGGCAGCGTTGCGCCGGAAGTCACGCGAATGGTGACGTGATGGTTGGAAATGGAAAGGGCCAAACAATACATGGATTGACGATCCTTAAATATTGTCGAGACAAATTTAAATTGTTAATGTATTTTTAAATTTTTATTCCCTAACTGTAATTTGTTTTTAGCACTGACGATGCTCGCTAAGCGAGCTAACAAGCGTTTTACTTATTAAAGAATTATGACACAGTAGACTATACCTGGTCTTATAATTCCTCCTCTCGTTATTGTCAGTAATAATTATCGAAATTAAACATTAATTTCAACCAATATGCTAACAATATTTCATGGAATGAACGAGTATGTACATCACTATAATATTGCATTCTAGAAATCGTTATTAAAGGGAAGTAAATGTAACAAATTTATAATACGTCAATCTAAATAGTGTATCTAGTATATCAGATTTTTAAAAAAAAATACTATGAGGTTCTTTTAAATTCCCGTTCCTCCTAAATTAAACGAAGTTATCTTTACAATTTTTAAAAGTACTGTGTTGAAATATTAAAATTCAAAGAGTTTCCCCACACCTCTTCATTTTCTTGAATAGATTTTAAAGTCAAATTTAAAAATTTTGTTTCGAAAATTATTTTTAAAATGAGAAATTTTAGTTCATTGTTTTTCTTTACATACAAGTGTTACGTAAACGATTATACCAAACCCTAAATTTATAAGTTACTGCACATCTTCTGTTATACTGTCCAGATGGTGTAGATTACTACCACTACAAGGATTCGGGTAATTTTTATCAATTTTAAACGAAGTTTTAAGCGACAGCGTGTCCCAATTAATCAGATATAATAAATTGGAGTGAAAATGTTTTGAAAACTGTCTAAATCAAGGAACATCCTCTGCCAACTTAACGCAATTCAAAAGATACATAGCATTTGAAAAAACTCTTTCAATCTTCAAAAACAATTGAACGTACGATTACATGTAAGTGTGTATTCCAACTTAATAAACAAATTATAGTTATTTTCAATATTTTAACGTAATTGTTCAATAACTTAAATTATTTCACATAAACACGTCTCAGTCTTATTAATTTACTCTTTTGTTGGGTTGTTGTAAATATTTGTTTAATTTTTGTTCAACCACTAGGGCTATGTCCCGAAAATGTTTATGAATCATCGAAATCTTGACATAAATTTGGTTGAGACTATAAATTCGTCTATTTGGAAGTCAACCACTATGTCATCAAATGTGCAATTAATTGAAACACTTTAATTTATCTTCAGGGAAATCAGAGGCGTATTTCGAGGCTATCAGATTCGTACAAAAATAAAAGTGAAAAATTAAAAAAATTTATTTTATAAAAAAGTAGTTTAATAAAGTGTGGTGCTTTGCGTAGTAAAAATATTTTCTTACAGCAACGTGAATTGTCTCAAATATGCATTATTTTGGAAAAAGAATTTGAAAAATACCCATATCCCCCCTTTCGAAAAAGAAAAAAAAAGTACAGCACACTTAGGAAAATAAAAACCTAAATGTCCAAAATATAATTATTTTTTGTGACCACTTGTATTCCAAATTCGTCCCACTGTGTGACGGACGCCAATTCTTTCCCTCTTGAGCAGTAGCGGGTGTCACGTACGTCTCGAACACGCGTGTCATGGGCACACGATTCACGGTAGATGGAAGGCACGCCGGATTCATCGGTAGAGATAGATCATACGCACACGTGTATCATCAGGAATCGCAAGATTGTTGCGGCAGGGAAAGATAGGCGCATGCTACCAAAAACCTCTAAACCTACATCAAACGTTTTTTATGCTCACTTCCAAAAGTAGGGTATTCCTTCGATTCCGCGCGCACGTGTTTATGTGTACGTGGTCATCTCGAGAATGTTGCGGCAGTTATGGAGTATGATGCAAAGTTCTCTAACAAACACTTTCATGAACTTCGCATTTTCTGCTAGAATGAGGGCAATGCCATATTTTTGTTTTCCATTTAGCTCTGTTTTTTAATCAAGGAAGAAACGTATCGTTGATTGTCTTAATTTTAATAAAAAATAAGTCAATTTCTCATTGTGATTCTATTGAGTTGGGGAGGTCATTGTCTGAATTATTAATTTTTATAGTGATATATTGTGAGATTTGGCATACTTTGAAGATTTTAGAAACAATTATATTAAAATAAAGGAATGGAAGGAATATTTAATGAAAAAAAAGTGGGTAACTCAAAAGTAAAAATAAATTTTTCTGGCTTAAATCTGCCAACGTGAAGGGTAAATCTTCCAATCTGACAAAGAGACAAATCTATGTTGGGTTTTATTTTACTTGTAAGTTATCCAATTCATTAGNTATATATATATATATATATATATATATATATATATATATATATATATATATATATATATATATATACACACACACATCAGAAACCGTTAATATGACATTCAGTCAGCCTCTTCATCGAAAATGAATTATAATATGTCTTTATTTACTCTTCAATCATCCAAGCTAATTTCTGTAATTTTCTCAGCTTCGGCCATAATTTTCCTGAACATCCGCAATAGAAACAGAATTAGCTTTTGTCTGCCGCCACGAGGACTTTATTTATTTTTTCCTTTGAAATAAAAATTTTTCTTTACGCTCCCCATAATACACCATAAAAGGCTTAATAAAATGAGGAAAATACTTCGAGGAATTCCGATGCACAGATTTCATTGGAAAATACGCCTGAGAATATAGAAGTAAACCAGTTGAAGGAAAAAGAATGAAATGATATACTGCCTCATAAAAAGACCCTCTTTGTGTCGTTAATTAGAAATTTTTCGTAAACAAAAGTTAATATTCCATATCATTTTTCTGATTACATAGAATTTATTCTTTCAATATTGATATTCTTTCCTTGTCTGCTCTGTTTGGATTTCGCTGCGAATCTGTGAAGCCAATATTGTGTTTTTTCCTACTCATATGTAAATTATACCCGTTCTTTTAGTATGTCTTTGTGAAATTTAATGCTTAAGCATTAGGTACAACGAACGAATCGTATCCAACTGATTCCTGATGAATATCATATCGTATCAGAATTGAAAATATCCATTTTAATTCAAATTAAGATTTTTTCGAACAATGTTTATAGAGTTATTGTTATTATCTATTATTAATGTCTACAGAATTTATTGCGTATCTTATATTTATTCTTATTTACCTTTTAAAAATACAATAAATTTGAAAGAAGGGGTTGATATATAGTACCTCTTCTTTACGCCCAAGTAATTAGTCTTTGTTTGTTTTAAAATTTCATTAGTATTCTGTTTCACTTATAAATATGGATTTTTACTTTTAACAAAAATAAAGTAATTTCACTTGAGCATATACAATTACTAAGCATATCTGCTGTGCAGCATTTGTAATTATCATGAACATTCATATGAGTTATGGAAATTATATGCTAAATATTATGATAAACCCTTGCAGAATGAGCTTCCTCTTGCGTAACGCAGATTCAAGAACGTGAAAAAAAGTACGTACACCCGAGGAACACTAATTGTGGGCAAATTTTCTAAAACCCGACCTCCGCCCCGTTTATAAAATAATGGTCTCTGCTCCGATATCCATTTAGAGAATGGGGAAGATTTAGTTGTTATTTGGAATTTAAGAATACTTCAAAATTGGATGAAAAACTGGAGGTAAGACATGTGTATTTAAGGGTCAGTTTCCATCGTCTTCTGAGGAGATGGCAAGGATATGGGGTGCGGAGATGGGGGGAGAAGGGGGAGAAATACGATCGGAAGAAGAAAGCCGAAGCGAATGAGACCCAACGCAAGACGCGTAATTGGGCGACGGGAAATGTCGAACGGCAAGGGCGCGCAGAGGACTGGCAGACACAGTAGAAGATGGGGAAGAAAGCAAGAAAGAAGACGGGAGGTAGCTTTAATCACACTGAGAACACACTATGGATTTTAGTACCGTGCGATTGGATGTGAGATCCACGTTCTGAGGAAGGAAAGAAACCTTTGGAAATGACGTCGCAACCAACAACTAGTTCTGACACTATAAGGTTGAAATGTGATATCCAAAGACTCGGATGTCTTTGGGTTGGATTGTCCCATTCAAAAGTTGGAATATCACATCCAAGGGTTTGAATATCACATCCAAAGGTTGGAATATCACATCCAAGGGTTGGAATGTCACATCCAAAGCTTGGGATGTAACGTTAATGATTTTAAAGAAATCCTTTCCTACCTCTGAATTTGCATCTAATATGCAAACATTTTATCTTCCCTTTATCTTCTTAGTGCACAGTTTATTAAAATATAGAATCTGTGCAAAACGACACTCCGATGTGGGTCCACTCAATAGAATATAATTACAACGCTGTGTTCTGTTAAAGCGGTGACCGGATCGTCAAATATCCGCTCTTGAGGACCAATTCAGCTGAAACAGACTCTGAAGGGTGTGAGGCCTCGAGTTACATTTTTTTATATTGTAGTATTTATAAATCATGTCAAGTTATGCGAGAGAGCTATCTTAGTCTTCTTCATTCTGCCCTGTGTGACGCCTGATTTAATAATCATATCAGGGTACATTAATTATTGATCTAGGAATTTAGTGTTGTATTCTTTAGTTTTTCTTACTTTCCAATCACACAGAATGTGTAAGGGAAGTATTGTAATCGGTCTAAGGAAAAATTGAGATCTCTTCGGATCTTTGCGAATTGGCTCCAGGAGAGTCTACTTCCAAATTTTGGCGATTATGTCCAATGTAGTATTAAGTGTGTATATATATATATATATATATATATATATATATATATATATATATATATATATATATATATATATATATGTGTGTGTGTGTGTGTGTGTGTGTGTATGTATGTATGTATGTATGTTAAGAATTTTGTTCCCCCGATAACTTACGAACAAATTGATTTAGCGAAGCCAAACTTGAGATTTGGTTTTTAATACGTTGGGAATAGAAACCTATTTCTGAACGGCTCATTCCGACGTCATTTACATATCGCGCTCCACTTCTGGTTTCTTAATATTCAAAATTATGAAAATACGCATAGGAGCATTTTGATTGGTCAGTTTGGGATTTAGCAATCTGTACACAGCAGTGTTGGAGGCGCTTTATTTGAATCTGTAAAAAAGAGAATTCCAAAGAGTCTAATTTGGAAGATAGTTCACTCAGTCTTTACTTGAATACAATACTGTACTTTTTAGGATACAATGTATTGTGATGATTAATATTTTGCATCCGATTGATCTAAGAAATATTTCATCTTGTATAATATTTGTATTATTATTAATATTATTAATTTTTGTATTTTTATTTTTGCTCAAATTTTTGTGTTTTGTATTGTTTAGTTCTTTGAGTTTTTTTTATGAAGTGTAATTGGAAAGTTGAGTGGGGCACACTCCAGATTTTTTCCACTTTGTATTGTTGTCACATTGTTGTAGATAGTCACTATTTTCTGTGGCACGGCAATGTTTTCCTTGTCCTTAATTATTAGGTCTGCGCGGGTCTACCTGTGCCCGACGCGTGAATCCCCAGTCAATGGGGGCGGTGGGTAGCTATTTCTCCGAGTTGGCTATGCCGCAAAAAACTTATTCACAAAAATTTGGTTGTTGTTTTATAATAATTGAAATCTGCGCCAAAAACGTTGAAAAATGATATCAAACACAACCTCGCTGGCATCAAATGCACATTTTTACCTCTAGTCCAGTAATAAGGTGATGAAAAGAAGCAAGTCAAGGGAAAAAAAAGTTTTTTCTATATCAATTAATTTGTAATCTTTCGCCTATATCTTGAAAACAATGCATTTTATAACACAACATGAAATAAAGTATAATACATTTAATTACCAACAAATTATGTTCTCTATCATTTTGTCACCAGGTGAAAAGACATGACTCAAGAGCGTTATGAAATTGATAAACATTCTATAATGGATACAATAATTATTTATGTTAATTGTTGAAAGTCTGCAGTATTGTTATTTCCCTCACTTCTTGTTTTCCTGGTAATTTCTTAAAATAAAAATTGTAGAACTGCTGCTAGAATAATAAAATTTTGTAACTTATTTTTTGACGACAGTGTCGAAAATTAATGAGCCATGTGTTTGGACCTCAAAATGTTTACAACATTATTTACTCGTAACAGTTCTGTTTATTTAAACACGAATGAATTTATAACAATATTAGAGAAACACCTTACATAAGTTATACAAAATATTTGACAACAATAAAATATGAAACATTTTAGGATATTTTTACTTTCAAAAACCTACAATGACTGGATTTTGAATATTAAATCTACTATTCAGAAACTTGTTTGAGAATTCTAGAATTCAAAGCTTTCAAACATCAGTGGCGTAGAGATGTTCTGTGCAATTTTCTTTGTTCTTATATTTCTTAATTTTATGTGTCTCCTCTGAAAACATGTGGAAAATTGCGTTCTTGTAGTCAATAGCTGCTTATACCTTACTAACAACAGAAATCCATCCATAAAAGCTGCAATTGAGGAGAAAACACCCTAATTACGAAGATAATAGAAAATTTTCATGATTGAAAAAAAATATTTTGAGGATAAATCGAAGTTAAATCTGATCTTTATTAGTGGCTAGTCGCTTAGTTTTTGACATTCAGACGAATGACCAAACCTGCAATTTCAAAGATGTCTTATTACTTCATTCCAGTCATAAAATGCACTTTTTACGATTTAGAATAAATAAAATATTGTGACAACAATAAAACCGAAGTCAAAAAGTACTCAAAGCCAAATTAATTGGTTCTAAATATTGGTTCAGAAGTGCCGAGCACTGATGCACTATCGAGAACTGATGCATGTACTCTACGATAATCAAAATATATTATTTTCTTTTTTAATCATAACTGTTTTATGAAAGAATTAGGAAAATTACAAGTGAAATCCTACACACCACTTTTTCAGAGTCAGGGACTCCCAAAACGAATATTTCCGTCAAAATTTCGCGAACGAATGTTTTTCACGATTACAATACTTTCAATATACTACACAAATAAGTAAAAACAGAAGCTTAAAACTCAGTTATGTCATAAATACGTCGTGTTTGGGGTCATTTTTATTGGAATTATGAATGGAATTCAAAAATTGTAAGATAATAGGAATAAAAATAAAACTTCTCAATCAATAGCACTTAAAATATATCTCCAGTAAGTGACTCACGAAATCCATTCAGCAGGTCGGTTGGTTAGCACGAGGGTGGACGAGAGGACGGCAAGCCATTAGGATAGATACAAAGTGTCAAGTTTAATGATACCCAAAATTGTTAATCCCTTTCCCGACTTTATGACCATCAGGAAGTGTCGAGTTTAAGAACTCCGACATGAATCATTAATTTACGCGACCGACGGAATTATAAATATCTAACTTACCCACATAACTGGTATTCAGCATTATATCTTTGCTCAGATTTTACACAGTGGTTGCTCGCAAGTATAACACTCTTGGACCGCACCTATTAATCACTTAAAGAAATGCAATGAATACTGTTAAGATTTATTTAAATGGGCTCAGCGAATAACAGCTGATAGCGAATGAACAGTTTGCCTCCCTTGAACAGTCTTTTTTTAAAACATTCCTTCGATTACAGAATTTCTCACTTTCCTGCCGAGCCAATTCTACATTATAATATTTCCATGTAAATTAATTTACTCCATTTTGTTCATGTGGTTTTAAGTGTTAATACACTTATGTTGTGAGAGAGTTCCTTTTTTATCTTTCTTTCCTTCTTTCCTTCTTTCCTTCTTTCCTTCTTTCCTTCTTTCCTTCTTTCCTTCTTTCCTTCTTTCCTTCTTTCCTTCTTTCCTTCTTTCCTTCTTTCCTTCTTTCCTTCTTTCCTTCTTTCCTTCTTTCCTTCTTTCCTTCTTTCCTTCTTTCCTTCTTTCCTTCTTTCCTTCTTTCCTTCTTTCCTTCTTTCCTTCTTTCCTTCTTTCCTTCTTTCCTTCTTTCCTTCTTTCCTTCTTTCCTTCTTTCCTTCTTTCCTTCTTTCCTTCTTTCCTTCTTTCCTTCTTTCCTTCTTTCCTTCTTTCCTTCTTTCCTTCTTTCCTTCTTTCCTTCTTTCCTTCTTTCCTTCTTTCCTTCTTTCCTTCTTTCCTTCTTTCCTTCTTTCCTTCTTTCCTTCTTTCCTTCTTTCCTTCTTTCCTTCTTTCCTTCTTTCCTTCTTTCCTTCTTTCCTTCTTTCCTTCTTTCCTTCTTTCCTTCTTTCCTTCTTTCCTTCTTTCCTTCTTTCCTTCTTTCCTTCTTTCCTTCTTTCCTTCTTTCCTTCTTTCCTTCTTTCCTTCTTTCCTTCTTTCCTTCTTTCCTTCTTTCCTTCTTTCCTTCTTTCCTTCTTTCCTTCTTTCCTTCTTTCCTTCTTTCCTTCTTTCCTTCTTTCCTTCATTCCTTCATTCCTTCATTCCTTCATTCCTTCATTCCTTCATTCCTTCATTCCTTCATTCCTTCATTCCTTCTTCCCTTCTTTCCTTCTTTCCTTCTTTCCTTCTTTCTTTCTTTCTTTCTTTCTTTTGTTTTTGAAACATTTGCCCAAATCTGTAGAATTTTTGCCCAGAAAAGGGAATGGATTTGAAGATTTTATTTTATTAAAGTGGTGAAAATCATAATATGAATCTAGCAGACTTTTTCTTATGTTCTGTTTTTGCTTACTCTTTCATATTGTTTTTCAAAAAGTTACGACGGTAGTCTGTTTTTTTGAGTATGTGTAACATTTGAACTATTGAATTTTGGTTTAACTATGAAATGGATGAAGATGGATTTATTACGTCATTTTGCTTTTATTCGGGAAGGACTTAATTCGTTTTATGAGAGAAAATAATTTAAAAGATAAAAATTTGAGGACGTCTTTTGACTTAAGATTTCCATAATTTCTGTACATACTACGCCGTTATGACTTATCGATTTTCTCGCTCATTCATCAACACAGAGAATCAGTAATAGAACCATGAACTTCTTGACGGGTTGTTGCTCTTGTGTCGCAGAATATAGATAAAAGCAACAAATTTTTCGAAATTTCCAAAAGGTGGGAATTGTTATGGAATTTATATTTTTAACTGGTGGACGAATGTCTTCTGGTTTGGTTTTTCTTGGTACCATTTTGTGTTGCAGAAAATGGTATTTGGAATATCCGAAGTCAGAAATAAGTTAAGTTTGAACAATTATTTTCAGGTTTACAATTTTTTTAATCTAGGGAGAATGAGGGTTTCTTGCTAAAGAAAAATCAACATATCTTAAAATATATTTTCATTAGATAATTAGCAATATATCGTGTATATTTGTAAATATATTTATTTTCGTAGATTAACTGTTAGTACGGTGAAGGAAATATAAATATGGTGTCGCACTTCTAGTGAAATAACTCTTATATTACTTTAGAAGGGCCACACGTTGACGGCGACGGTAGTCTGTAAACTTTTTTCTTGTCCAACCCTACGGACTACCACCCACATCACCACAGCTTTACCCTCAGCCGCGCAGGTAGAAAAGTTGAATCATTCGAAAGTTGAATCGTGCGGGAGTTGAAATGTGCGCTCACGTGAATTTTGTAATATGTATGGTACTGTTATTTCTTACACTTCCATTGACATCCAGTGAGAATGTTATCCTTTAATGTTGGTGAGTTGATTGTATTGATCTGTATTCTCAGTCCCTTCTTTCCATTGAGTAATTAATAAAAATATTTTCGAAAACACAAACTGAGAGATATTCTAGAATAAATTCAAGCAT
>NNCF01130069.1:448644-530495 GCA_002313205.1 Laupala kohalensis | reverse complement strand
GCTCCTAGAGATGAAACTGAAAATGTTTAAAATCATGTTTTGTATTAAATTTGTTTTTTTATGAATCTTTAAAATTAGGATGTTATAATTATGTTTTGATTATACAATATCAAAAATATATAATATTTTACACATTTTCAATTTCAATTCCAGGAGAAATAATAAATAAATATTTGCGTGAGACCACCCTTGAGCAAGCAACATAAAGTAACTCGTGTGAGAATCAAATCAATCGAAATGTAACCAATGAGCCTAGCACATCACTTCACTCGTGGGAGAGTCAGAGGTGTCTAGACTCCATAGGTGCTGAACTTGCACTTAAATGGCGTCATGTCACTGTTCCTCCGAAACCTCTCGAAATATATAGTTTAAACACAAGTAACCATTTTTTTTATATCGCTTCCCCCAATGGTGGGCCAAATTTTTAAATTTGTTATAAGAATTTCAGTTCAGCAATCAAATTACCTTCTTTTTTATTTGAAATAGTTAGAAACTTTCTAACTCAAATTTAACATGAATTGTAGGAGCAATTATTTTGAGAAGGACAATAAGCAACATCCCCCCCCCCACCTTACTACCATGTACTCATTTAGCTGGTACTTCACCGTCTTGAAACTATCAAAATATTTGCTAATGACACAACATAATTGCGAATAAAGATTCATCTTTGTCAAATGTTAATTCTTCCATAATAAAAACTTACTCGTGACTTAAAATTCGAAATTCGATGCCACTATGATCACTAAAACATGCAAACACCTATTTGCTACGCATTCAATGTGGATTAATTTTGCTTTAAAAACATTTACAGAACCAATAACCTAGAAATAGAATGTTTTCATAATACCAAATGTTTTCTCCGTTCAGAGTGAGATGTATAAGGAAAATTATTTGCAATATTCTTCACAAAGAAATTGAAACTATTCACAACGTAAAGTAAACCTGTGTAAAATTCAGGGAGTAAATTTATGTAAGTTACACATCGTATGCTTTAAGCCGATGTACGTGATGTGAATTCCTTCTTGGACTTACGATGGATAATGTCGCGGAGCTGAACAAACAGGTAGCGGATATCCTTATCATGTTGTGTTCGAGCGACTGTCGGCAGCAGAAGAATACGTTGACTCGACAATACTACGCATTCTGTGAAAGTTACACTTTCAAAATATGGTGAAATAAGATAACAAGACACAGCATCAAGTGCATGCATACCGTACTGAACGTGATGATTATGGCATATTATATAAATTTACCTTTCTTATGTGATGAAACTCAAGATATCCCCTGAAACGAATAACAATATGTAAGTGGGGGCGAATGGGTAAAGTGACCACTGTAAGGAAAAACGTTCTTCAGTAAACTTATTAAAAGGAATTTAAATTACAAAAAGAATTAATATGTAGAAAATTTAGTGTAGAATCAATAGCCGTCAATAAATCAACACTATATTGAAATTTTTGTGTTTTCCAACTCTTGCAAAGTGTCTACTTTGCCCCTCAAACTATACTTTGGTATTAATCATTATGAATTACTTTAAAACACATTATAAATTACAATATTAATGTTGCATTCATACTAATATATAAATGCGTAACGCGAAAGTGTGTCTGTGTGTTTGCTACTTAATCGCGATTAAACCACTGAACCGATCGTGATGAAATTTGGCAAGGATATAGTTAAGATGATAAGGATGAACATATGCTAACTCTTATTGTTTTAATGCGTAAAAAGAAGTATAGAAAATGATTAAGACTATTTTGTCGATGATATCGGGGGAAAAAGAGAGTATACATCCTAAACGGTTAGAGACATTGCAACATTGTTTGCCTCTAAAAGTTCCACAAAAACGTCCGCGACAGCATATGTCTGACTACAAAGGTTTGCGTACTTCATTGAGAAAACGTTATAAAAATGGGAGTGTTAAAATACTAAAATTTAAGAGAATAATTTAAGAAGGAAAAATCAATCATCAACAAATTTAATGTATTATTTATTTTGTGCATTTAACGAAAAGTAAAACCATCTTTACATCGTAAAATGGTTTAGAATGGTTTAGATTTTAAAAGCGTTGCAATGAATTGGTGCCACGCTGGCGCCATTTGGTCTTGCCTAGAAAGCGAAAATTCGACTTGCCCGGCACCTGTCGAGTGGGTTCCTTAGTCTAACTGTCATTTTCTTAGAAACTCAAATTATATAATTATTCTTAAAGATAAAATATACTCCAATAAAACGTAAAATAAATTGTTTAAATGGTGTCCCTATGTGTTGGAGTCCAAACCTATAGTAACGTAGGCCGAATTATTATGGAAGTTCACTGCCTTATTGATAGTTAGTAGCACACCCATCTTGCTCAGTTATTATTTTGTTTTATTTTCATTCGTTTTATCTCAAATCTAAATTACATGGAGCAAGACAACTTAAAAGATGTTAAGAAAGAAATCAAATTTTAAGTCTTTTATAAATTTATAAACGTATTTAACTTTACTAGAATTTAAAGTATTGAAATTAAAATGAAATTTTAACTGGTTACAAATAATACATTTGTTTTTGTAAATACAGAGAATTCAATAAAAATTCTAAGCTTACAGTTCACACATCTGAATAATGTTTGAATAAGCAAATAATTCAATTTAAGAAGCGGCGGAGGCCCGTTACACCGTTACCTGGCTACTTTGCTTCATCGTGATCCTGGCCACTTTACCCCGTTGGACGTCATTTCACAAAACGTTTACTTTCAACGTCGAAAATTCTATTTCGTCATATGCTATACCATTTTTTAAGGTAGTAAGGCTGAGGTTTCCCCAATGTCATTATACAAATTGGATCAGTAATGAAAAACCAAATAACGAGAAAATAACTGAACACTTACCTTACATCAGTACTAGATAGGAAAATTGTGAAAACTTGAGAAATCTTATTATCTGATCGCGCACACATTGACAGAACATTAATGGCTTCTCCCTGACTTAGTTCGCAGCTTCGTCACCAAATTGGAGAAGTTTCCAGTGAGTACAAGCCAATGGCCACTTCACCCCGACCGGTCACTTTGCCCAGTCTCCCCTTTATAAATTACAATAATGAATGATTATATTCATAACTATACTCTGACTTGAAAATCTGAGGATCATTCTATTAATTGTCTTCAGTCAATGCGTGAGAAGAGGAGAATTTAAATTTTATCAGCGTTTAAATATTATGAAAGAAAAACTTGTTATACAATCAAAAAAACCCTTTTAAAAATAAATTCATCGGTTGGAGGAAAAGCAGAATAAAGCTTCATACGCGTTGTGTAGCATCCTCCTTAATTACTAGCTGTGTCCGTGACGAACTCTACGTGGAGCTATTATTATACTGTTTTCTTACTGAAAAGTGAGTAGAAAAAAAGTCGAGTAGTCCCTTGACCGTAGCCAGAAGCTGCTTGTGGCAGGAAGCAACTAAACACAATTTTCTTCATTAGTTAAATGATGTAACGTACATGTTATTTTCTTTTAATTAATGATTTAACGAAAAGCTGAGCAATTGCGGTAAACATTTTAGTGATTTAATCTACATCGTTCCCGGTAAAAATAACACTAGCTAAACCCGTGCGCGCTATTCGCACGTGAAATTTAATGAAACTAACATAAGAGCGAATACTTTTATTTAGCAAGACTATTTAATTTACCAGGATGATATGGCAGATACTACTTTCCTCCATCTGCGAGGCAAGTTGTATTTTTTATGGGCAAGTTTCTCTCGATTTCATATTTCGCATTCAGCAATTTATTTATTTATTTGTCTTGACTGTTGCCAGTCTCCTTGTCTCTGTCGCATAAAGCAATACAAGAATCTCTGCTTTATGACAAACCGTATAACTATTTTTTATCTATTCTTTATCCTCTCTCTATACGTCCTAATTCCATCTATCTTGCCAACAAATTCCATATAAAGTTCATACTTCGTCTTCGAGTCAATTAACGTGTTTTCTTCTGTCATGTTGAGAATACCTTCCTTCCCATATTCTCTAATGTAGCATGTCCGCTCAGGTGCATAAAGTGGGCAATCACACAACATATGCTCAGGGGTTTCTCGCTCTAATTCACAGTCACATGTCATCGTTAGTCTTCACATAACGCTTTAAATATTCCTTGAAATTTCCGTGGCCAGTTAGAAATTATGCAACAACGTTGGTCAGCACAAACCATTTCTCATGCTTCTCCGTAAATTGGGCATCAGGTATACACCTATACGTGCGCCCTCCCTTTTGTGTCATTTCCCACCGTTTTTTGACATGCTTTCATTAAACTGTCTAATAATTTTCTTCGGGATGTTTTCTCGTTCTGTTGTAATTCATTATTATTTACCATTATCTTATCTTGTTTCATGATGCGCGATACTTTGTATTCTGAACTATTGGGAGTAAACCTAGTACCACATTCAATGCCTCAGTCGAAACTGTTTTGTAGCTCCCAAAAATTGATATCAAACATCGTCTTTCAATAGATCGTAGTTTCCGTGTAAATTGTATATTTATTACTCTTTCTGCCCATACTATACTGCCATATGCTCTCAATTGCCTTAGTGATCGCATATATAACAGTTTGAGGTCGTGTCGCGATATATCGTAAGTCATAATCCCTATTCTCATCATGCTATACAAAGCAATCTGCATGCGCTTGGTATGTACGCCAGATGTTCCAAGCATGTTAATTTCTGATCTATAATCACTCACAGGAATCGATGCTTTGTTACAATTTGGATTTTCCTTTAATTAAGTCTAACTGCAAAATTTCGACGAAACTGTTTGGGATGTCCGAACCAAATGATTCGTGTTTTACTCTCAGACAAGGTTAAAGCTCTTTTCAGACACGCACAGATGTCCAGTGCTTCTTGTGATTTGGCTTCCAACATACGACGTGATGTCCCTGTTGCTGTCATGACTAAATCATCAGCGTAAGCCACTGTTTTATCACCTTCTCATCTAGGTCCCATAATATTCCATCCATCACCACATTCCAAAACAAGGGTCCACTGGATGAACCTTGTGGGCATCCGATCGATGTTGTTCTCAATATCGTTTCATCTCCAAAGGTGATTATTGTGGTGCGATTACTAATATAAGCTCTGACCATATTTAGTAATCATGGCAGCTGCTCGGATGTTAAAGTATCAATTTCGCCAACGCGCATGGTCGAATGCGCCTTCTACATCGAAGAAAATACACGCGCAATGTTTATCTACCCTTTGTGTCACATAGTGCAAGAGCTGTCGTGATGCGTGACTTGTGCTTCTCCCCGGCAAGAAACCAAACTGAGTCGGATTCATGCTACAATTTGTTATGAGATGTTGCATTATTTGTCGCGTCAAAATCCTATCCAGAATCTTCCCATTAGTCGGGAGGAGTGAGATTGGACGATATGACGTCGGTTTGTTGGAGGGTCCATTCTTGCCTTTCAAAAACATTTCTACCAAACTGATCTTTCAACACACCCAGTAATATATCTGCCGCAGACATTCATTATAAATCATACATAGTAACTGTAGAATTACATCAAGCGTGTGCTGCATCATTTCGCGTTATAGCATCGTAGCTGGGTGACTTATTTCGTCTCATCCTTTGCGCCACGTTCAAGATCTCAGTTTCCGTTATTCGTTCTTCTTCCGCTATTGTTACATTTTCGTAAACCCATGCCCCCTGCACACCCTGTTTGAAAAGCGCATCTACAAGACATTCACCTGTTTCTCGCCAACTTCTTGTATGTTTTCCATCTTGCAATGAAGTTATCCAAATGTCTTTCCGTCGTGTCTTGTTCACACTCATTAAATAAGGTAAACCCCATGTCGATTTACTGAAGGATTTCTCCACAAACTTGCCAAGTGTTCTGCTTAGCTGCATATATTTCTAGTTTATACTTATATTTCTTTAGTTCTAAATCTATGCTTCCTCCCTTTCTTTTCTGTCGCTGCAACGCATGTCTGGCTTGGTTCATCTCTCTCTTCATTTTCGTCAAAGTCCTAGTCCACCAGCGTACCGGTTTCCGTACGTCTCGACGTTGCCATAGGTATGTGGCACACGTTTGGCGCAAACTAATTTGCATGGCATCAACTTTTTCCTCTAACGTATTTGCTTCTCTCATTCCTACAAGCACTTGCTCACGCAGTGCCCATTTCCTCCCTGCAAGCTTGTCCCAATCAATACTTCTAAAATTTATTTTATTCTGTTGCTCCATCCCCTCCGTTGTGCGAGGTCATATTACTATGGCTATTGCTTTATGGTCACTTAACAACCCGTGTTGCAAGTTCCATTGAATCACCTCAGCTGTCCTTCATTTATTGACGAGCGTTACGTCTATGATTGACTGTCCTCGCTCTCCAATAAATGTTGTCGCTTCAAATTCATTAATCACTATTAACTTATGTTTCGTAAGGAATACCTCAAAAATTCGTCCGCGTCGCATTGTACAAGAATCTCGTCAAAACGTTGTGCGTGCATTAGCATCCATGCATAGCAGGATATCATACATCTTATTCTCCTCGAGAATTGTACTTATTTGAGAAAGATCGTATTCCAAATTTTTCGCATGTTGACAATAATAAATTGTTATTGTTAGCGATGCTGATCCTTGCCGATATACGAGAACTTGACAGTGAGGGGAAGTGTATTGTTCTTGTATAAGTACATCTCCTATCCCACGTACTACCAGAGCACTCCATGTGTCTGGTCCTTCCACCACCCGATATGTCGGAGGTACATGCTGCAGAATCCCCCGGTGATGATATTTCTTGGTAACATCCAATGTAGATATCGTTTCGCCGCATGTATTAACCCATTTGCATGAAAGGGATTGTGGCACGCTGAAGATTCTGTTTCAACACTCTAATCTTAATTTGTATTTAACATTTGAACTTGCTGTGCTATTCTACGCTCCGGACAATCCCTATTTATGACACTATGATCATGATTCCTACGTTTGCAATTGATACAAATCTGCGGCTCTTGTTTCCGGTTACAATCCTGATTGCCATGGCCACAATTCCCACAATGGCCACAAATCATATTTTCTTTGCGCACAGCCGCAACGTGGCCGTATCTGTGGCATTTGAAGCATCGAATGGGTTCTGTGTCCTCAAATACTCGCACACTCAACATGTCCAAATAAACCCTTCCTATTGTTAAGATCTTATTCATTTGTGTTCCATCTAACTCTAAAACAAAGTTTGTAAGTTTTTCGTTGCGCGTTTTCTGCACATATATACGACCCGTACTTTTCGGCGTGCTTCCCCTCCTGTCCGTAAAATTATTCTATATTATTTCATTCTGAATCTCTCCTTTTGACTTTTCACTGGGTACTCCAAGTAGGCGCAGCCTTGATCGACGCTTCCCTAAGTCCCTGTGGTTAAGCGATTGTCCCTGCATTGCCGCATCCAATTTATTCCGTTCTTGTTTGTCACGTAAAATTTCAACTAAGTCTCCCCCTGCGTTTCGCGCGTTGTATCGATCTTGGTTTGTACTTTTTGTGCCTTAAAATTTTTTAAAACTCTTCATGCACCTTCTCTTTAGTTGCATTACCCCCTTTTATTAATACTTCTTCTTGCAATGTCTTCCTAGGTGTCACGCGCTGCAACACTCCTGCATATGTCTTATTCTATCTCCCTGAATTATGATGACCGTCTCTCACCGTCTGCTGCACTGTTCCTAACTCCTCCTGGAATTCTCTTCTTTCTGCCGTATCCGGCGTAGCATTTACTGTCCACTGCTACTGCACATGACTTAGAGTTTGATTCAACTTCTTATGTTCACAACCGTGATCCTGCACCTGCTCCCGGATCTCTAGTAGCTTTTCCTCAACTGCTTGCCCCATAACCGTTTGTTTCACGTTCTTGTCGTCCAACTTCCTCTAATATTAATTCCCTTTCCATCGTCATCATGTTTCGTACCGCTCCTGCCAACTGCTCCGTTGCTACTTCTTCCAACCCCGATCAACTTACCATCTCCTTTAACGCTAATACAGTCTGTTGTAAAGTGTGTCCAGTTAGATGTTCACTATGTAACACATATAGCCGAAATGTCACCCGCCATATCTCACTCATGCCATCCGTAATAATACTTTGTAAACTACTATTTAATCGTCGAAACTCTTCCCCTTTGAACACTTCTTGCATTCGCTCAACATGCTTTTCAAGTTGGTCCATTTTCACACCCTTCTTTTCTAACTTAACCATGCGATCTAAACCCAGATCCTTCTTCCCTTTTCGGCGACCTCTAACCTTCGATGTAATTCCTAATCCTTGTAATCCATCATCTTTAGGTGTTGCAACACTGGAACCACCATTGATTGCTGGTGAGACTACTGGGATTGCCAACTTATTTTGCTTCACATCTGTGTTCCTAGCTTTTTCCGCCATATTTACGTCACTACTACGGTACTGATGATGCTGGATTCATTCCCCATCTACCGATATTATAGGAAATCATCCATGATATGGTTATTCTCCTTATTTAAGCGCATAGAAGGTCCTTCTCTATCAATGTTGCAGTGTACCCTCATGAGTTTCTAAAGACAGTATTAAATTCCTGAAATTCCACCCATATGGACTCAAAATTAATATAGGCGCAGGTGGTAGACCCCTGAATCACCCCTCAAACCACATTACAAAACGGGCGTCACTGTAGCTTTAAACCTGTACCTATTTTAGGTTTTTCACTTTCTACACGTGTGAGACACGTGGTAAGGTAATCTTTATGACCCTGTCGCTACGCTGTATCAATGTCTACTATAAAGGTCCCTTATACTATGCCGATCAGATGCACCGCTTAGAAGTTATAGATGTATTTTCCCCAACAAAACTCCCTTAGCAGGCAGAAGTCTCTCAAATTTAAAGTAGGAGTGAGTGATACGCCCTTCTATACTCCCTCCAATCATGTGCTCAAATGTCCGTTTCACTTAGGTTCCAGGGACCCGAAACTAGTTTAACACGTATATAGTTACTCTAGAGTTGTAGGCGGCGCTGTTTTCACAGAGTTTAGTGCTGTATGCATCTGTAATGAAGCACACCGTACTCTCTAGATACAGTAGGCTTCTTTTTTATTCAAAGCGCGCGTCACATCGCGCCCCAAAAATACATATGGCCGTTCCTATTTACGTACGAAACCAATGTTCTTTTTCACCAATTTGCATGCCTCTGCGTTATTTTTGAGCAGATTTTTTACTGAAACAGCGACTTAATATATTTAGAAAGCTTTACTTGAGAATTCAGCTTGAAGAGTCCCGTAATGTTCTTATAATATTCAAATTACCAGAAACCCAGACTTGTAAACATTGTCCCACATATGGTGCCTTTCAGATTACATCATCTATACCGGTTCTTCCATTTGTTGTAAATTCTCTCGGTAGATCATGCTGGCCCTGTTGTTTATTTTGAAATCCTCACTGACCTCAAAAATCCCTGAAATAGTGAATTTTGAGGGCACTAAGTCTTGTTGCTACGGATGCTGACACAAGCACCCCGTGTTTTTTCAGCCGCACTCGACCCTGATTGCATTGAACAGTGTAAAAAAGGACATCAAAAGAGTTATGAATAGTATATGATAATACACAATGGATCATTAAGTTACTCGCGTATAATTGTATAGGAAAACGGGCATTTTTGCCTATTTTCACTAGTCCAGTTACTCGTATAGATTACTAAATGATATATCTGGAGGATTTAATTGTATACATCGATCGCTCAAAAGAGAATATTTATAATCCTTGGAATTATTCATTGAGTTTTGCAAAAATTAAATATTTTAACGTATTTAAGATTATATTTACTCACCTACGGAACGATATTTCCACTCCACTCCTTTTAGCTTTTAGGGGATTCTTATGGCATGTGACGTTGAAGCAACGCATCTCTATTTGAGTAATGCAACTATATTTAAGCCATGATGTCATCACGTTCGCTCGAAATCGTTTGAGACCACCTTAATATTGTAAGCACTTTAATTTATACCATCATGATCAGACCCGTCAATCATTAGGACTCAAGTAGTCAAATTACATCCTTTTTAAATAAATGAGTCAAGTGGCGTCTGTTGTGGATGTAATTTTTGAATTCTGTTACCTCAAATAGGAAAATGAAAGATGAAATAATAGGGAGTCATCAAGACACCCTTCGCGTAGACGCTCCAACATACGATACTTCGTTGGTGTGGTTTCCTCCGTTCCGTTGAGCAGAAAAGAAGCGAAAAATCTAAGAGACTTTTTCGTATTAATGTACAGGGTGATTATAATTAAAGTTTAACTTTCAAACAGCTGTAAAAAACGAACCACTGCTCAGAATGACCTGAAATTTGAACTCAATGAACTCGAAGAAGGGAGAAATGGTATGGCATGAGAAAAATAGTTCCAAACTTTAGCAATAGATGGCGCTGTAAGTGTCATAATATGGAATATAAAAACGTGGGGTATCAACCTGGCCATCAAGATTACCTGATCTTAATCCGCGTGACTTCTAGCTGGGGGGTTGTCTGAAAAATGTTCTGTCCTGTGGTCCGATTGCAAACTTAGGCGAATTGCGCAACACACATTCACAACGTGACCCCTGAGACACTCCGATCTGTCTCTCGGTTTCAACTTTTGGGACAAAACGGGGACAACATATTGAACATGTCGTGCGATAATTGACAACTGATTTCATTGTTGCTATTTTTGAGGTTTTTGGCCTCAGGACAATTAAAAATCGATTCCATTGTTGCTAAAATTTAGAAAAACAAATTTCTTATGTCATACCTTCCTCAAGTACATTCAGTTCATATATTTATGTATTAAGAGATATGTATACGTGTGATACCTGTATTAATGAACATTTAAACTATACATACCGGAAATCTTGACAAGAAAACGACACTTCGTAGATCCACAGAGAGTGAAATCAGAAACTGTTTCTGCAGAACTGTGAGTGATTTTTATTTATGTGTATTATATTACACATGTTTATGTTTAGTGAAATTTATGATCAAAACAATAGCCAGTCATACGAGCAGTAGTAAGGATCCAACCAGACATTTGACGCTCTAATTGCATCTATTGTTTGAAGTTATAAGCATAAAATCCCTTTTTTATGCTCATAAATCTAACTAAATCGGTGTCTGGTTTCCCGTGTGGATAAGTGTATATACGAGGCTGTATTAGGCCTACGTATAACAACGTACGCGTACAGCATTATGGTAATTTGTGTTTTTCTGTTTTAAAGTTGTCTTACCCGTTAGGATCGCTTCCAGAATCTCCATTAACAGACTAAATATTTAGCAAAACTAATTAATATTTCTGACCTAATTGAGGACACTATTTCCGACTGTCAAAAAGTTAGTTTCTATTCCACCTTCCATACCCATGAATATATCACATTTTCGGTTATGCTCGTGTCATACAGAACATTATCTCAACCAGGGTTTAATTTTCAGTTCGTGTTTTTCTGTTCATTAATCGTTTGCTCTCCATATATTTATATACGTATGGTATTATGGAATTTATAGAGAAAGAGAGGGAATGTAATGCATTACATTTATCAAATAGGTTCATTAAGAGATGTGCTTAAAAGTCGGTTAATTTTTAGTTTTTATTCTGTTTTTATGTTTTATTATTTTATGGAGAGTTATGTTTAGTGATTTCGTTAAAAGATTTATTTTAATAATGTTATTTACTTATGTATATACTAGCTGATTACCCAGCGTTGCCAGGGATATATAGTCGGTCCCGTCTCCCATTTTCATTCGACGTAACATGATTAATCTACCTACATTGTAAGATCAAAATACTTTTACTTACAGGTTTTTAAAAACTTACACAGCATCCTAATTTCTCAAATTAATAATAATACAAACTGGACTGTATAGACTACATCATCTCCTGGGAGCTTTGACTCGCAAGACATGACGTGGCTGCACCATTTCATTAAAATTCTTGTAAAGTCTAAATTACTCGTCGAAATTTTACATTTTAATGACTTTTTTATCCTTGTCAAATGCACACAAAAAGTAATTCATTAAATTTGATGATGATTGATTTTTCCTTCTTAAACTATTCTCTTAAATTGAAGTATTTTAACACTCCTTTTTATAACTTTTATCGATAATTAGGGTTAATTTTTGTAGATAGACATATGCTGTCGCGGACTCTTTTGAAGAATTGTTTGAGACAAACTATTGCCATTCATAGTTGTCACCCATCTCTAACTGTTTAGGCACCGTAAGCAAATATAACTCTTTTTTTTCGATTTCATTGACGTTTATTGCCAAAACCCATTTCTATCCTTCTTATCACACATTTTAAAAATAAAAGTTAGTTTAGATGTTCAGGATGAACAAAGGCCAAATTTCATTTGCCAAATTTCATCACGATCGGTTCAGTGGGTTAGTCGTAATCAGGTAGCACTTTCGCTTTACACATTTATATATTAGTATGGATTCCCGGAGAAACATTAGGGAGTTTTTGCATAGCGTATCTGCGATCTATCATATACACTATCCCACTATCCACATGCAAGTTACTTCTGCACATGCTCAGTAGTTAGTGGTTCCCTAACGCTCCTAGCGTAGTACGTTACAACGCTTCTCTTTGCGTATGATGTAGTTGATACGCTAAGTGAGAGAGTTCCTGGCGGGTTCTGGTCTGGATTTGAGGTTATGTTGATATCTGAGGATACGCGAGAGATTTGTTGGTTGTGTTTGGCGTATGACCACGTGCTGGTGCACTCACAGTACAGTTTACTTGCGACGCTTGCAAAAAATTAGTTTGTATGAGTTTATGATTTTTAGTATAATTTGAGTTGAAGGTTTGTTGTGCAAAGTGCATCGATTAAACTTAGTATTAAAATGTGTGTTGCGCGGTTAGAGTCATCGACGCAACGTATATTGGGAAGCGTGTACGTTATGCAAAAGGTACGGGAAGATCAATCTGATCTGTGGTCAATAAATCGTGCTTTATTGAATGTTTCAGTTACAGTCAACGTAGTATGAGTGAAGATGATGTTAACTCATTTATATTTAATAGTTTGATCACATTTTTTAATTTGATAGTTTTATCATGTAATTTGACTTAGGTGCTAACGAGAAGTAAATATATCTGAGTGTTCGCTCATCCTTTTTTGTCACATCCGAAGTTTACCCCAAGTTTAATATTTGTTGACTTTATTAGTGTTTAGGCATTTACCTTTTATTTATTTTGAGGTAATAGAAGTGTGCATAATATTTGGACTAAACACAATTTTTATTGTGAACTTTTAACAGAACACAATGTTTCAACCCTGTTTAGGGCTTCCTCCAACATACATAACGCATAGCAACATAACCACTCGGAGTATAATGTATGTAACCTCATACGAGAATGTTCGCAATCAAGATGCTTCGTTCACGTTGATATAGAATCGTATGTAATTCCGAATTGTTATCGGAACGTTACTATGCGAAATTTCAAAGCTTCAGCTAATCGGAAAGACGGCGAAAATCGATTGAGAAATCTGAAAAATTGAGTGAGATAAACAGGAAGGAAAGGAAGATATACTAAAATATAAACATTCAGCTTAGCGCGCTGGACCTTCAGCTTAGCGCGCTGATGTGCTACCAACTGCGCCACCCTGTTAGACTCTGAGTCCCGTCCATCATTGACATTCAACTTGAGAGACCCACAGCTGAAGGTCCCGAGGTCGGATCTTGGTCCCGTCTCACAATTTCATTCAACATAACGTATTTAATCCGTTACCTGCGGTGTGGTTCACCACAATTTAGGAGATTTCTGTAAATTATTATTTCTCTTTGAGTGTAATGAATACTAAAAGTGTCTAACAAAATGATGTATTATTATAATGCAAAATACTTTGTAGTATAGTGTTGGTCTAAATCTATGCCATGTCATAATCATTATTTTGTTTATGCCTATCTACCTTTTATTTAATTCATCGAAATCAAATCCAAATGTAAAACGTAGCCCAATATATATATATTGCATTACTTTTCCTATTTATCTTCCGTTGTTCGTTTCTCGGGTTGTAATTACGTTTTTCCCCCATTCAGTTTCAGAAATAGCAAAGGACTGATAGGTCCAGCGAGTTTATTTTTCGAAATAATAGAACCGATTAAATTAAAGATATCTCCGAGTTCAAAAAATTGGAAATTGCACAAGACACAATCTAGTGAATCAAAGAGTAGTAATCATTGATATATTTTTCGATTTTAATTTATTCAAATGTCATAGCTGAAAAATATCGAGTTATTTCGATAGCGTCTTATTGAAAACTGCACATTCCTAATTAGTATTATTTTATTCGTACCGTTCTATTAGCAAAGAGACTTAACGAGACAATGGCAGGCTTAAAAACGGAGCAAATGCTTTTACTCTACATCGTGAAGTGTAGTTATCGTTTCATTTCTATTCTTAGAAATGTACACTATACCCTTTTACCCATGCCACAATTTTTTACGAATGAAAAGGGTGTAGTACATGCTTTTTATCCTAAGCATTTACTTCATTTTCTTGTTCCAGTGCTCTGCTTATTTTCCCTATCCCGCACTTTCTTCTTGTGCTTCGTAGGAGTGAAGGCAAAGGTGATTGCAAGGATGATGATGATTGATCAGTGATTGTTGTGGTGGAATGAAAGGCAGAGGAAACGAGAGCCTCAGACCCACTCTGTTCACTATTACAACGCCTACTAGGATCATCCGGGGTTGTAACTACCGTCATCAGAGGTAGAAGGAGAGTGCACTAACCACTACACCACGGGTCATCTGTTCAAAATATTTGCTGAGAGAAGAGAGCCACTGTATTTTATTTTTTTGTGACTTCGGAGAGGTTCAATTCTTGGTACCTGATATTCTCCTGTACCTCATGATTCGAGTGAAGGAATTGGGAAGGAATTGCTAGAACCCCGGAACACGTGAGGTATCGAACTAAATTGATCAGGAGAAGATAACTCCAGATAGAAATCGCACTCAGTGCGCACGAGAAGAGGATCCATTTTAGCAGTACGCTGGAAGCGAAGACGCTACTGTTACGTTCGTAACGGTATCGTACTTCTACAACAAATAATAATTCCTAGTTAAACAGAAATTGCGAAATTTAATTATTAAGTGAATAAATGGTGCATCATGTGCACTTTTTTAAAGCATGCGAATGATTCTTAAACAGATCTACAAAACTTTTACTCCATCGTACAATTTTGTTGCATGCGACCTCAAATATTTTATACGTATTACCTTAATTTTGTTCGTGTTGATATCCTATAAGGTGTCGTCGTACATTTACGTGGCAGAATGTGAGCTATTGCACGCTGTTGTAAAGTAGAAAAAGTTCTGATATTCAAATAAGACATTAAAATATAACATTTTTTAGTTGTACAAATAATTCGTTACTTCAATAATCTTCTGACGTTTTACAGTTAAATACGAACAAGAGAAATATTACGAATAAGGAAAGGTTTGATCTCATTTACTCATTGTAAACCTTTCCTTATCCGTAATATTGCTCTTGTTCGTATATTTAATCCCAATATCGTTTTTTTTTTTTTGTATGGTTAAGATGCAAAATGTTTGTTAAGATTTTCGAACAGAATACATGGTAAAGTATGTTTGGAGTATATAAATTATGCTATATAATACGAGCATACCGAAAGTTGTAATACGTACATAAAATCTGTAGTGTATTATGTCAAATATTGAACTTTCAACACCCCTTCTCAAACGTTGTAAGGTCTTGAGTTTCTTACTGAACTATTTTCTGTTCCTTCAAAATGCTGCATTTTCATGTGTATCTGCTCACAGTGTACGAGATGCCATTATTTTATCGTTTTCTTTATTTCTTCCGTGCTCCAATGAATATCGAAGTAAATCGTCGTATGCGTCGAAGTTCCTTTGGCCACAACGGAAACGCGATCCCCACGCGCAACGCACGACTGGCTTCGCGCCACTGTTTCCCTTCGAACGAAGGCGTCCCGGCGACCGACGTAGGCGAAGCTGCCCCCGCTGGGCTGGGTATATGCGGGCGCCGCCCATACCCACATCCCCTCCAGTCTACCACCTTATCCTTCTTCTACCTCCCCATTCCCAGACGTTTCCCTCTGTGCCAATTCCCCTCCCCGAAACCTTTCCCTAATTCCAATCCCACCCCCGCTCCATTGTCGTCCACCCGCCCTTCAAACCCTCCTCCATTCTGACCGAAAGACCCTTCTCACGTGTCATTCCCTCACGTACAATCTACCTTCCCCTCCCCCATCTGCTCTACGCCTCCGCCCGCTGTGCCGCCACCGTGTTGCACCGTCGCAAAAACACCCAAACGTCCGCGAGAAACTGCAACGTGAAGTCCGTTGGAGTGCGTTTCGAGTTTTTGCGACGCCGCCACAGGCCGCTCTGCTCCCCGCCTGCTCAGCTCGTCACTGACACTCCCCGCCTCTTACACCTCCTGCCCCTCCCACTCCACCTTCGCCGTCCTGCTTGACACCACGCATTCACTCGTTCGCTCGCTCTCTCGCTCGCTCGCTCCTCTTTAAGCCGCGCGGCAGGCGGTCTCCTTTAAAACGGTGCTGCCGCTGCCACCGCCATCGCCACCGCAGGGGTGGCCAAACTGGGGAGGAGATTCATTGCGTCAACGACGCTCTCGCCTTGGCAACAGACAGCACTGTGACAGAACCCCGTCCAACGCGTGGTGATTCGGGAGGATGAGAGTTACATCACAACCTACACAATATATTTTTATTTTTTATAAGTAAAAAAAGTTTTGTAATTCTCGCAGTAAATAATCTGTTTAAGAGATTGACTTAATATATAATAAAAATTTCTTAAAAAACTAAAGATGTAAGTAAAAGTTTCGTGCGCTGAACTCTGTTGAAATGATACTGTTTATGTATTGGCCAACGTTTCGAACTATATTAGTCCTTCATCAGGGCTGAAGAAAATGAATTACACAGTGCAATTAGGAGAAAATAACTGTGATATATAAATAAATAATACATTGTGCATAGTATTATGAATTTATTATTTATTTTAGAATCATAGTTGTAGCTTTTTGTTTTGTTCTTTTCTCCAAACTGTGGTATTCATTTTCTTCAGCCCTGATGAAGAACTAACAAAGTTCGAAACGTTGACAAATACATAAATAGTACTATTTCAACAGACCTCAGCTCAAGAACCTTTTCCTTTTTTGAAGCACAAGAACAAACTATGATGCCAAAAAATTAAAATTGATTAACGATAAAAGTATGCTTAAAATTCAAACTAAAAGAATTATTTTTGCTGAATGAATCATGACGTATTGCACAGACAATCATTTCTTTTTATTTGAACAAACATTTCAATCAATTTTTTTTAGAAATTTCTGAATGTCTTCCATATTCTTAACAATCACAGTAAACATTATACTAACTGTCGTTTTGACAATAAATTTATGATTATTGTTGCTTCTTAATATGTCTTCTAATATTATTGTGTCTGTCTAACCAGTTCTTAGGTTTCATTTTCTCTTTTCTCTTAGTTAAATGTAAAGCATTTAAATGTTTAAACAATATAATTAAACATTATTTTTGTTGTATAGCAAATGAATTCTTAACCCAATTCATCGTCAACTTGTTTAGGGGTCTGTTATTAAATTTCGTTCAAAGTGGACCGTAACCTCCTAATACAGAACGAAAATAATAAATATCTTATATAATTAATATTTTCATTGGTTATTACAATTCTTTGTGCGTAAAAGTATTTTCCATTTTTTAATTTTGAATGTTTCCCTATCTAACAGGAGTGTTGTTTTCGACACTAGCGGAGGCGGTAATTCCATGGGTTACTAAACTCTAAAACAACAGTATATCCACCTGTAAAATCCTACCTTCTGATATATCCGCTGTCTTGCAAATACATAAATTAAGTACCTACGTCTGTTGGCCACACATGTTACACCCAGTTGAAACAATAATGAACAACTATTGCCAGATATCTGAAAATATATTTCAGCCATAGTCATACCATTTGTACTAATATCAGCACTCATAGAATTCAATAGAATCTAGAAAATTAACCTGTCAATGGTCAGGAATAATTATAGCGAACATAAGAATTTGTTCAATCCGTTGGCATACATTTTAGTTTCATTTATTGCTCTATTCCAAGTATTTTCAGTAATTAAAATGGACGTGTCATCGCCGTATGAAATAGTATGCACTATCAAAATTTACTAAAGTATCATTCGCGGAAAATAGTGAAGGATGAAAGATTTATTCGTTAGGCTATTCTCCACTGTCCTCCAGTGACACTTCAAACAACTATTATGGTTCATCTAAATATATTTATAAAATTAGCTTCACGATGATCTGAATAAAACACCTCTCATTCCATTTTGTTAACTTTACCTGATAGATTTCATGATCCACTTAGGCAAACCAAGAAACATGAGAACGTTTCATCGTGTTTTATAAACAGGTTCATTCGTATTCATTGCAATGTGATGATAAAAAAATATTATTTTGTTTAAGATTTTCCAATGATTTTATTTAAACCAGAGATATATTTAAAAATGTAGACCAATAATTGGTCATTTCATGATTAGTATTTGTTATGACAAAGGTCTAAAATGCATGTGTAAAGTCTATTGGCAATTAGTCACTTTTGAAAACTGGAATTTATTAACGAGAGGTAACTGAATTATAATCGTGTCTTGCGAATTTCGGATATAAGTGATCTTTGACTGAATGGTTCGATTCGTCCTTTCTTCACGCGCAGTTGACACAAGTCGTGAGCTCCTCTTTATTCGGGTGATCCGCAGAGGCGTGTCCTTCAACAGAGAGTGCGCAGGTGCTCACTTCAAGACAGCGTTTGGCCTTATAGTGGGGAGTTGACAGTCAAAGCATCGCACGAATGCGCAGTGCTCGGAACTTACAAATTAACCATGCTCTTCCTTTCTCGATACCTTTCAGAGGGTGCTTCGACTTAATAATTTTCCATTCTTTAATCCTCTTCGAAACCTTCTCTTCGTATTCATCCAAATTCCTAGAAAGTTGTTGATGTTCTTTCTCCACGTTGAAAATTAATTTGAGGATCTCCATCTTCTTCTCTTTTATCCCTTTTTTTCAATTTTACGTATCTCCCCTGACCTCCTTGCTGTCACCATTAATCCTTTATGATGATTTAACTCTTCTGACATTGGATGTGTGGTTTGTCGTTTTGAGGATGTTATCCCGCTCCTCTTTCGAGTTCAGAGTTGGGAATCTCACATATCTGACTCATATTGGTATAATCTGACCGATAAGGCTTAGGAATCGAGAATAGCCGGGTCTTTTAGCCACTTTCGCATAAGTTGATTGTTGGGCTGGATTCCCTTCTGACCGTTGATTTTCCTGGTCGTTTTCACCCGTTTCCATTCTCGCGAGACTGATTTTCTGTTGAGTCGAAATAAACTGAAACAGATTAATCATCAGCTTAAACTTATCTTTTTGAAAAGTTTTATTTACTAGTATCTGCTCTATATGGTTGAATTTTCAATTTGTCCTTGAGAAATCAGTTGGGGAGTAAACGTTTTCTGCACTTTTTCCAAACTGACTTTTGTTTTGGCCGAAACAGAACACAAAGAAGCCGGTATGAACCAGGCCGCCAGAACACCCGAAAGAGAGCGGAATAAACCGAGGTCGATGATAATTGTAACAAGATTCAACAGTGGACAACGGCTACGTTAATTGCAACAGAGTAAAATGATGAATTATGCAGACTAAGTGATTGGATATCAATAAAAAAATATATTCACAAAACACGCGCACAAGAGCAAATGAACTATGAAAAATAACGGGACTGAACCAATGAAATAATTGAATAGAAATTTAGAGCGACATTGTGACGAGGGAGGAATGTAGTCGAGAGTAGGTGAGTAGGAAACCGCAACAAGTTTGGTTCAGTGGAAGATCGACTTAGCGGTACGGTGAGAGCAAAAACCATCTACATAACACCTACTTTCATTGTTTTTCTGTTTTTTTTCTTCAAGGAATTGCAAGTATCTAATGATTAAAACATGTCCTTTTTAAAATACGGAGATTGGTTAAAAATAGTAATTCAATGTCGTTTCGTATCACGGATATTCTAATGAATTTCCGTAGATAATGATTACTCGACGATATTGCACAGTAGGCAATAAATTTTGTGGGCCTATGATGCTCTCCTGTCTATTATCAATCTCGGACGTAACAAACAACGAAACGCGTCATGAAAACGTAATTAGCTTTATCCATCACTCAATATTCCAGAACTATTATTTGTATTACTTCTTTTTAATCTAGAAATTTTCTTTAATAAACTTACACTTTCGATATTAATGAAATAAAATTAAAAATAATACCCATTTATTATAATTGAAAAGATAATTGGCAAAAACCATTTTTTAGTTCATGATACAACGTATTGCATTCATTTATTTTGTATTTCATTTACCTCAGATCCTATTTCGTCCCAGCAAGCTCGCTGGTGTCACCTAGTTAATAGTTTTTTCAGAGACGTTTGGCGATGTTAGGTCTCAACAATATTTAGTTCTTGCCGCAAATATTTTATACATGTTTTGATGCGCGCATACAAAGGGACACGTTCACCGTAAAACATGTAAAGATTAATCTTTATTGACCGTTACAAATGTACCGTGTGTTTCAGGAAAAAATGAGTAGTTGCGACAATAAATTTTCGTTAATTAAGGTCCATTATTTTTTAGTTTTATTATATCTTACGATTGAAAAAAAAATCTAAAAATATTTTTTAGGGCTGTGACGTGGGAAAGTCCTAGGTCCGTTCCCAGTTGGCCCTTGTGTAATGAGGGGTCTGCTGAGATGTGAACTCGGTTATCTACATTACGATTTTCAAACAGGTTTTATTAATTTCTTATGAAACGTATTTGTACCAATCACAAAAGTAACAGTTTGTTAAAAATACCGAAATAACTGCTCACTGCATCATCAAGTTATGCACTTCCTACTACTTCATGAACTACTTTTACAAAATTACAGATATAATTATGATAATTCATTTTAAATTTTTTATATTATGGTAGTTTTAATTAAAGAAAAAGTGGAAACGTGAATACGAAATTCATTAAAAAAATACTAGAATTGTACGTAAGTTGGTATAGTATTTGGTCATACCAAACATCTTTTTACATCAAATACGTTTGCAAGCAATCAAGTAAGATAACAATACCGTAATTAATGAAGTGAAAACATTATAACATAATTTGGTAGACCTTTGTCGGTCTCTTCATGAGCAAGTAACTGCATAATACTGATTAATTTAATGTCTTCGAAACTTTAGAAAGGACGTGGTAGTTTAAATAGTGGAGTTTACAGCACTTTCGTTCCCAAGAAAATACAATCGTTCACATTTTTTCAAAACGACTCTTAAAAAGTTGAATCGTTAAAAAGAAAGGTTCTTCCAATTCGTCACCTTTTGCAGACCCTCGCGAACGACGCAGCCGCTTTCAGACACGTGACCGGAAGACGCCCGCAGGCACCTGCTCTTCCGCCGCCACGTGCTACAGTGGTCGGTCGGCCGACCGACCGACGCAGCAGTGGGAATATCGCGAAGGGGTTTTGAGGGGCAGGAGGAGGCAGTCGTCGTAGGGCTAGTGCGCGGGAGAGAGAAAGAGAGTGAGCACTTGGACTGGCAGTATCAGTTGTGGGAGTGGAGTGGGCCGCCTAGAAGAAGTGAAGGGAAAAGGAGGGGAAGCAGTGTTCGCGGCTTCACATCGCGTCGGGGGCGTGACTCACGCGTGCGCGTGCTGCGTCCCCCCCGTGCCGCACCGAGCCGCGTCATCACTCCCACCCCACTTGGACGCTTTTCCCCAGTGAGGAGCTTAGGGCCTTCTCCTCCCTTCTCTTTTGTTTTGATGCAGCCAGACGAAAGAGTTTAAATGCGCGTTTTCAGCGGATGAAGATTTGCCAATTCAGAAAAGTGCCGCTGTGTTTCTTCTTCTCTTCATCACAATTTCACAAAGTCTAGGATTTTAACTGTCTTCAAAACACGTGTCTTCATAAATGTATGGCGAACCGATAATATAACAATTAATAAACGGGCAATGCCTCATAAAATGTAGTAATATTAGGGCAATAATTTCGCACTGTTTTTGACGTAAATACTTCCGTCATTTTCAGAACTGAACAAGAAGGATGAGGCTTAATATGTCATTTATCTTTGTTTCCCACTCCAGGAATAATTCATTAAACTTTATTTGGGTAGAAAAGAAACCTGTGATACAAAGAAATGGAGTTCATGATGAGATTACTCTGAATAATGCTAAATAAATAATCGTACACACTTCAAAGTTTTGAGATAAAACTTTCCTGCGCCCAATTCTTCAGATTTTTTAGGGAGGGGGATCATAATACTGTCATCATACAGTTTATGAATAATGTAAAGTAAAAAGGTATCAATGTTTTTATTAAATATAAATTTATTATCAAAAAAACAGTTACTGGGAATGACCACGCGGAGGACAATAAACTAATTTACTCTCCGCAAGGAACCACCCCATGAATTCCGATCAAGATCTCGAAGGTAGAGGAGGATTTAAAATTTCAGCACACTCCTCAGATAAAAATAAGAAGTTAACTACGTGTTATAATATCCACAGAATACCAGCAAATTTGTATGTAATAAAACAAAAAAAGATAGTTCACAAGAACGTATTATTAACGAACTATAGATTATTCAGATTTTATTGTTTATGAATCATAACTATTAAAATGACTCTAAATTCGAGATTAATTATAACAATAGACCTCCGTCCCTACGCAGGAGCGTAGAGAACCTGTATATAAAGTCTGCGTTAATCCGAAGGAAAACCGGAGAAAAACTGGTTATTAATATTAATTTAGCGATACCGATAGATGTTCCTAAGTCAAGATACATATTTCCTGAGAAGTAGCAAGGAAGTTAGCACGTGCATTCCTCGATGAAAACAGAGGTAGAATATACGTTGCCTTGGAATTCTTGAAACAGCAGCGCCGCGCCCGCCGCAGCCTACCGCCACCATCTCTGACGACTCCACGCTTCGCTGTGCGCGACCCGTCGGGAGCTCCCCTATGCTCCTGCCTCCCCTCTCTCCCGCGGCGGTTCGTCCTCGACGGTGTTGAATGGTGGGGGAGGGGGAAGGAGCGGCTGGCGCCTCCGCCTCCGCCGCCACCTTGTTTGAAGAAAAAAAATGAGGCAGCAGTGACGGTGATGGTGGCAGCGCTGGCTGTGGGGAGCAGTCGCGGCGGTGAAGCGAGGGATGATGGAAAGAGGCAAGGGCGGGTAGGTACAGGCGGGTGCTGCCGCCGCCGCTGCCAGCGAGCCGCGTGTTTGAACAGAAAGTGTACCGAGGGAGCGGAGTTCCATACTGGGTGGCTCTGCGGGATGGTGCCTCCGCCGCCGCCAGGGCGCTCGCTGTTTGCCTGCTCTGCCCTCCTACCTCTCCTTACACCCCCTCCACCATCCCAGCCATCACTAGGAACGTCACATAGTGGGAGTGTTGGACTGCATGCGTCGACTCCTCTCTCGGTGAAGTCATGGTACAGATCCTCGTGATTCCAGATGCGACGCCCTATTCGAGAATTCTAATCTCCAGAAGAAAAAAAAAACAGAAAATGATAATAATCTTCACTCATTTTTTTCTTGTTAGTCGATTCTATATTTCTTCTTCTCAATTTCACATTCAAAATTTTTCCTGTATTTATATCATAGAATTCTAAATAAGTACAATATAATTTTTCGAAAACATGAAAGATACATTTTAATAATCGTATCGGTTTAACCAATCCACTTACGTATTTGTGGAGATAATCCACCCCCTGCCTTTAAAATTAATAAGATACAACTGTATATTAAAGATTGGAGATACAATATTAATACATTCTTCAGAATCGCGTATATTCGATAACCAAATTATTTAAACAATAAAACCTAATCATTGCCGTAGGACTTCCACGTGGCGTGGACGCTTCATCTTCATACCTGGTATACACTCATCACACAAATAAGCGAATTAACTTAATTCAAGATTTTTCTGGTTGCTAATTAATAATAGAAATATAATATTAATTGCAAATAATCACACAACTAAAAAAATAATTACATGGTATTTACAGTTTTACTTTTGCGCATTCTCTGAAAACATAATGTATTTGGTGATTCACCAGATCTTGGAAACCAATTTGGTAGGAGAAGAATCAAGTCGCAACTGATCACACAGATGTGCATCACTCGGTTTCTCTGAGTATATTTTATTGATTTTATAGAGAAAAATGTACGTTCACTCTCGTTAGTTCTCACAAACATGGAAACAATCATTCTAACAAGTCGTTCAACTTGGAGAAGATGGCGTAATTATCACGTCTGAGGAAGTTATGAGTTGAGCTATTTATGCTGTAATAATTAACAAAGATTAAGACATTGTGATAAATTTCTTTATGAACCACTTATTCAAGGCGAAAATTTGGATCAAATGAAAATTTAACTCCTTTCTTTTAGAAGGTCATACGAGAAGATCTAAGCATCATTACATTACAAGATGGAAGTATCAACTTTCTTAAGATCCACATGCACACTGGTTTTTAGAGGCCTACTCACTGCAATATGATAAACAATTGAAAAAAAAGTAATATCAGATTTTATCGTTTTCTTTTAAAAAAATTCTCTTAGATGGGCTTACGCATGGCCCAGGTTTCTATATAAAATAATTTTAATTTCTTTTATAAAACAGTATTTCATATATATAATTTTACACTACAAAGGTTTTATGGGTAGATTATGACGTGTATTTATTTTACCTTCGACAGTGTTACTATCCAACATCTGTCCTTCTCAATTCCTTTATTCACATGCATTAGTTGTTAGTGGAAGATCCTGATGACCCGAACCTCACCACATGAAATAAATAAACTGATAAGTACATTTTGTTTAATTATATGTTTATTATGGGGTGTAACGACATGAGGTTATCCCAAATATAGGACGAAATGTTGTTAGAAGTATAATAAATACGCCAGATAACCTACACTGAAGGACGTATGATTTAAAGAAGAATATAAAAATGGTAGAAAAGATCGATATGTAAGTACATGTCTTGTGAGGACATTCTTTACTTTTAGTGTTTTTGGACCATTTCGGACATTGTTCATTGAGCTATTTTTCTCAATCCTTGGAATATTTACTTAAAATAAATGTTGTAGTATGCAACGGTTTTTGAGACAAAATTCATCAAAATAGTAGGTTGGTTTATTGTAAGATGAAATACAAGTAAATATGTTGTAGTTCATGTCATTCGTTCTTAATCGCTGAGTCAACTTCAGTTTATTTATGTTTCCCATTGGCATTTAAAAAAATAACTAATACCAGTTATACATATTTATACTTGTTTCGAGTCAACATGTGTGATATTACAATAGGTGTCAGATAACACTGCTTTCCTGTTGCCTAACAACACGTTTGTGTTCATTGCAAATCATTGTGTTCATTTGAATCACACATCGGGGATTTTTGATCGTTTTCCTTGTTGAGGCAACGTTTGGTGATACGATAAAAGCCAAGGTCTTTGTTTCACATTTCAGACCCCGTGACAATTTGTATCATAATATTTTTTGTAAAATGTGTCGCACGGTCTAAAGTTTACATTAATATACAAATAGTCATTGTCTGTACACCGTGAAGTTTAGTATTTGGTCGAAGACTATTGTTGTTGGCGTTTTCTTCTTCTTTATTTGTGTTATCTTAAGTGTAATTGTTTAATTGTTCTTTTAATTCGCCTCCCCTCAAGGACGCCGTACTCCGCTATCTTATTCAAAACTATTCTGATAATATTTGTGAATAGCAATACTACAAAACAACACTCGAAATTCTTGACCTCTGTATTTATTTTATCAGAACACTTGAGAGCTTACACTATTCTGTATGATTTACACAAAGTAAAGGCTTTTATAATCTTACCATACATTTCGAACGTGGCATCGATCAATTACTCATAAACTGTATCCGAGTAACCGCTTCTCACGTCTCTTGACGTTAGACAACATCTAAACAATAGCGCTCAAACCTATTTGTTAACACTATTATTATTGTCAATTTCGAATTGTAAGTGATATTAATGGTTGCGACAAATTGATAATAAATTTTAGAAATAAAAATTGATACAATAACTTTTTTGTTATATAACTGTACTATTGTATTGTATGTCGAGGTTTGGTGTTAGTTGTATACACATTATTGTAAAAGAAAAATTGGATAATATGAATACATTTTATTTATAGAATAACTATACTATTGTAACACCTTGAAAATAATATTTGATATTATTACAAGTAGGATATTATTTTTATTCTCATTTTAGAAGGACGCATGCCGTGATTTTGCCTTCGGGCACAGAAATGAAAAATCCCCCGCTGCCAAAGGGTTCTAGATCAGAATAGAAGGGATGAGTTTTTTGTCGTCCACGTGGTTACACGCAGTTTGTGACTGATTTTTTAACGATAAATTTATTGAATAACATGTACTGTTTAACTTAAATTAAAATAGGGAAAGTGCTGTCTGAGACAGATTTACAGAAGTGCTTTTCATTCGGTTTCTCCCCTCCGTCATCTTCCTCCCGAAAGGATTTGCGTGATGAGCATGAAGTGATTTCACTGTCACTTGGAGTAGGAGCACTTGCGAAGGGTACCAAGTCGGCGGAGCTAAGAAGCGAGAAAGGATTACATAAAACACGGGAGAAGTCTACCGAGGGGTCGTCTTAGAATTTCCTGTTGATGGAATATCTGGAAATCAGTTTTGATCTTGAAGAGCGCAGCTCGGAGGCTGTGTAATTGATTCATTAGTCTTCGCAAAATGCGTGCCATTTTACGCGTATACGTAATGGTACTTAAACTTATCCGTGATCGCGATATACGATTGATAAAAATTGACGATATGATGCTTTAATTGATCTTTGAAATCATAGGTTCTGGTTCTCCCACATACATTACATGTAAGCTACGATCAAATTTTATCAAAACGGTATCAGATAGTGACATACATTGTCAACAATACTATACTGAAAGGTAAGAATGCCCAAAAATAATGCCATATAACTGCCTAACACGATTTGCCAACCTCTACGAATTTAAGTAGTATCCGAATAAATATTAATAGTAGTAGTCAGCAAAGTGACTATTTGCTGTAAAAAAATAGAACACACTAAGGCACTGGATAATATTCGCTCCACACGCTCGATGCAGAAAGAACAGAATACCGCCACAAGAACAAGTGAATTGAATTGGTGTTCAAGGTTGGCGATGAAAGTTACCAGAAAGCCGAAAATATTACCAACATGACGCGAGGCTTATTTTCATTACCCTTATGGACTATGGCGAAGAAATAGCGTTGGCTACTCTGTGTACCGACATCAAGTCTGTTAGACTGGCAATAAATAATTAAAATACTTAATAATTTATTTTCGAGAGAGCAGTTACAAACTGTCTATGACCATGTTAAGGACAACAAACCAATTTACTGCCACTACTTTACAATAAAATCATAAACAATAAATTAGTATCAAAACTTCCGTGCATGTGAGTAAATACTTACCGTCAATTTCGGTGCGTCAGCTGTCTCGCTTCCACATTTACAACGCAATAGTGTCCAGCCAATAACCTCCGGCTATAAACAGCTGAATTGACACCGGAAGAAGGTGCAGTCTAAAATGGATTCTGATGAGCACCCAGATCAAGAATATCAGGTCAGCACCTTGAGAACACACTGAGACAAGTACTTCAACGGAACCAACTATCGAAGCATTAGGGTTTCAAAAATTATTTCAAACGTCTCATAATATCACTTCGCTATCTTCTCTTTACTTTAATGGTTAAAAATTAATTAACCAGTGACTTTCAAATTTACCCATTTTCTAGCGGATTAATAGACGAACAGTTTCGTGAAAATTCGTTTAGTAACAAATGCTTTTTATTTGAAGGCAATAGTGATGAAACAAAGAACATTATTTAGTACAATCCTACCTCTCATTGCGGTAAATGAGCAACAATACATCCCACAACCCACAAAAATCTGGTTATGAGAATGACAACATTTTTTCTTTACAACTTCTCTATAAAATATTGCTTATAATGAAGGTTATACTAAAATGAAAAAGGCCTTCAGATAAATTGAAAAGAGAAAGATGTGTACATCCTACTTATACACTGCATTATTAATCAGAACAAGGAGGTCATATTTCATGTTGATTGCTTACGTAGGATTTCAGAGAACAATATTTCTTGCCGTTTTTCCTGCGTATACTTTCAGTTCGTAATTAATTGAAATATGCAAGCATATTTTCAAATTACAAAACATCCTTTATTATTATTACAATATTTCTATCTGTACACTGTAGACGTCCATTATAGTAGGGGTCCTTTATTATCCTGCTATACTAGTATATGCTAACTATATACTAAATGACTTATTATCATTGTTATTCACCGGGTATCGTTAGTGTTGACCTTTCATCTGGTACAAAGCTATTGAAAGTATCTTGAAACATTTGATTTCTGTAGAGACACTAACTCTACAGAAGCTTAACTCATGAAAAATCTCACATATATAACGCAAGAGCAGAAAATTTAATGAAAATTTAAAAAAATACTAATTTTATGACATCGAACAACATACGTAAATGAACGATTTATTGGAAGACTTCAATGTTGCGAGCAATAAGAATTATAAATAAATAAACTTTATTTTCAAAAAAGCAGTTGCAAACTGCGGATGACCACGTGGGTTATAATAAACTAAGTTATTCTCCGGAAACAAGCAAGGCACCATCCCATCAATTCCGATCAAGTGCCTAAGGGTAGTGGCGGATTTAATATTTTAATAAATACGTACTGTAATCATTTATCATTCCATTATGAATCGTAGATATTATGTTCAATAAAAATTCGAGAACAGTAAGAACAAATGTATTAAATGACATTCCCGCGTACGGAAAATCCTCCACTACCCGGAGGGAAACCAGAGTAAAACCCGGGCCAGGATGGTTTACATTTTTTTACATGTAAATAAAAAGAGTAATAAATGGATTTTGAAAAAAAGTACATTGTTAGATTTGTCCGATTTCACAAAGATTGATCCACATGAAGATATTGTTGAGATAAACATATTGCCCAGGAGTGATATTGAAAGATGACGAGGAATCCTCCATACGTCGAGGCGGTCATGCAAGCAAGAAGTGATTCCTTCCACTGACTTAGCCATGCGCACAAACCATTCGCGTGGGGACGGAAAGTGGTGCCAAACCTTGGCGGGAAGAGGGCGGGCGACAGGTCGGGGGCGCGTCCTCCCCCCCCCCTCCCATCTCGGGTCACTGCTCCGGCGCCCTCGCATTCATATTCATGGTGGGGCGGGCACCCGCAAGGGTCGGTTCGCCAAGGAGGACGGGCAGGCAATATTGGCATTCGGGGTTGGGTGAGGAGAAGACTCGGCCCATATTATGTGGATGCGATGTGTGGGGGTGGAAAAGGGAGAAGGTTTTGAGACAAGAATTTGCTCCTCATGGAACTCGGTCAACGGCGCCAAATTGAAGTTTAGATTATTGTCTAATTTTGCCTGTATAAAGCACTTTTATAATTCAGGAAAATTCGTGGCAAAATTTACAAACTTAATATTTGCGTTAAATTACAAACATATTGACGTAATATATGTATTATTACTCGCAGCTAACTTTTTATCTTATCTAGGAACTTTTGCTGAAATTTTTGAATCCGCCTCTGCCTTAGGGCCCTTGATCGGAATTGATGGGATGGTCCCTTGCTTGCTTCCGGAGAGTAAATTAGTTTTTTTTCCCCTCCACGTGGTCATACGCAGTTTGTACTGTTTTTTGACAATAAATTTATTATTATTATTATTAGATGCCTTAAATTTTCAGAAAACAAGAATTTATACCACAAACTATGTTTTAAACCATATAAGAGAAAAATAATCAATGATTATACATAAAAAAAATTAAGCTTCCCACAGAAGAGAAATACAAAAAAAAAAAGTGATTAATTGGGTGAAATTAATAGACACGTGTTTGAGTATTAGCGTGTCAGAGTGAGACCTGTGCCTCTCCCATTTCCAGCCACATTTTTAAATTCCCATCTTTATAAAACATAAAAAAATAAACGTTTCAAAAAAGCAGTAAAGCAAAATTTATTTAACATTTGCATAGAAAAACTTTCGCTTAATTCATTTTGCTTAAACGAGCGTTAAAAACCTTTTTTGATACGCTCTCCATGGATTATTTCTCTCATTAATTATGTTGTTAATTATTTCATGCGCCATGATATGTCCCAGACTCACCTGAGTAAGCCTTTTGCACGTGGTGTCCGGGCTTCTGGAAACGAGATAAGTTGTGTAGAGTCGAAAGAAAAAAGAATGAGTTTCGTGAGAAAGAATTGAAGTTGTATGTAACTCGCTATAAAAATTTTACTTCTTCAAACGAAGAAAACAAAGGCGCAAATCGATGTGTAGGAAAATAATACGCTTAAAATTTCATCTTGTGGTAGACTTCAAATAGGCAAAATTCTACAACACTGGTTCCGATAAACTGTTGGGAAGTTCACCTCTTTCGGTCTGTATTTTAAAAAAAATTATAATATTAACCGAATTGTATGAAATTTAATGCGTAATCAATGCTAATAAATATATAAATTTATTGTCAAAAAACTATTCCAAACTGCACTACGTTCTTCTATAAATTAAAAAGTGAAGTTCATGAAAAATAGAAAAGAAAACACATAAACGTCAGTCACAAATTGGACGGCATCCAGCCTTCCTCAGTCACGTAGAGACGCTTTCAGATTTATGCATTCCAAATTTGGTTAATGTTATTTTTTGTTTGAATTCAATGTACCGGTTTCACACGTACCTACGTGTTAAGGTTGGTTCTGCATAAATCTCCGTGTTCCTTACACGTGGAGAAGGTATTTGATAACTTTCAGTCGGGTAAATAAGGCGATAAGGAGGAAATTGAACCTTGATCGTATAGGTGTTAACCACTACACCACCTGTTCGTCCTCCGCAACCGTACACTATTTCCTACCTATCATCTTACATCTTTTCCACGTGTAGAGCTCACGGAAGAAATATATGCATAACCAACCTGTGAATATTCTGTTAGGAGCATGCGGCAAAGATAAATAATTTAACATTACATACCTTTAACTTATCACTGCTTAACAAAGAAACTAAGTTAAATGCCCGGAAACGGTAAGAGTGTTTCATCCGTGTGGACGTTCCATCCGTAATAGTGCCATTACACGATCTACATTTCAATTTTGTCTTTCTCAAGTTCACTTTGGCTGCTTTAGTCCTGTTGGAGATTTCAAATGTACCAAGGTCATGGAAGGTTTAACATCGTCTTTCGCTACTTCTAGTCGATACGCAGTGTATATTCTGGACATCGAGTGACTAAACCACCGGTAAAGAATGATGTGGTGTGAAGAAATTCGGAGAAGGCAGACCGTGGTGTACAGCAAGTCGTGTAATTTTGCCGAAAATTATGTAATATGGCTGCCTAACACGTATTGCCAACTTGTACGAATTATGAATAAATATTTATAGTAGTCACAAACGCGACTATTTACTGTAAAGAAATGCAATTTAATAACACAACAAAGACAAACTGTAATATTCGTTCCACACGCTCGATGCAGAAGGAACAGATCAGCGCCACAAGAGCGAGAGAATCGAATTGATGGCTGAGATTAGCGATGGATTTAAGTTTTCAGAAATTCAAATGTCCTGCCAACATAACGAAAGATACAAATATCTTATGGACGATGGCGAAGTAAAAGTGTTGGCTACATTGCGCACATTCGCTTTACCAACATGAAGCCAGTGAGTCTGACTATAAGTAAATAAATAAATAATTTATTGTCAAAAGAGCTGTTGAACACGTCGAGGACAACAAAGTAATTTACTGCGAATAATATACAATAAACTAATAAACACAATGCATTTCGGTTCATGATTTTTTTTCTTAAGTTAAATTTCTCGAAGCAAAGAAACAAGACTTCGAGTATAGTGCACGTTGCAGAGGATGTGGGCGTCGGAGATACGGGTTGATAGTTGAGGAGGGAGAGTTCCGATGTGGAAGCAACCCCTGCTGAGCTTGCGACGCTTTCACTTCCCTCTGGATCCTCCCTCTGAATGTTTTTCATCCCTCTTGTCGGGTTCGTCAGTCTGACGAGAGTTTCCCCAAATCCCCTGACATTTAGAAGATGGGGATAGCTTCGTGCTACGTCAGCTTTTTGTTGGCTGTAGGTCAATCACTTCGGCGAGATTTGCAGGCATTCCTACATATATTTATACTACTTTTACAATATTTTTATCACGTATTGCTCCTTCCCTACCTAAGTTATTAAAAGGCTTTGAAATAATGCGTGTTTATAATTTTTCTTTCTTTAATTTTCCGTATGTGTAAATAAAGAAAAATCCCAAAGAACCTCCAAATTTTCATGGACGAGGCTGTATATTCTTCACATTCTTTCTCGCATCCCTCTCAAATTATTTTTCGCGGCAAATGTTGAGCCTCTCAGCTACTTTCGATACTGACTCTCCCCACTTTTAATTTTCCGCGTTTCAATATTCTTAAAAAGAGTAATCTTAAAAAATTCAAATCTTCTCTTGATTACACAAGATACAATGTTTTACAATACAATATTAATTGTTTATGGTGGTCGCAGTGTTCGCAGTGAAAGAAAAGTCTGAAGACCACGTGTAAGTCGAGGAGCCAATCCCAGTATTGCAGGATTGCTGACTCTTCCTCTCGCTGTAGACTCGTGGGCGTCTTAGAATCTCAGCAGAATCTTAGGCCCAATTTCACCAAGTTCGTTTAATGTCTCAAACGAGATTTTCTGTGCAGTAAATCGTGATTATCAAAATGCGCGTTCCACCAACTTCGATTTACGAGAAAACCGCGATTTACACTTAAACGTTCGGGGACCCTTCGATTACCAGCGCAAATCCCGATTTTCTTCAGAACTGCAAGAAATATGGCGTCCATTTTGTTTGTTTGCTCGTGGCTCGGTTTATAGGTTATGTTCAGTGGTACGAGGGATTCCCGCTGCTGCCTACGGTGTCCGTTGGTGGCGCTCGTGAGCAACATGATGCGTTGTCCTCCCGTCATTTGTCTTCAAATTACCAATAATGCACTGTAAAACTACTACCAACCCAGAGATTCTTCAGAAACATTGATTAACTTAATCGACGATTAGTTTTGCTTGGTGAAACGCATAAAATGTAATCGCGATTCCATTTACCTAATCATGTTTAAGGAAATCGCGATTATTCTACATTTGGTGAAATTGGGCCTCAGTGGGTTACGTCTGGATGCCTATATCTGATGCCGTCAGGAATGAGAGGAGCTACGCCAGGCGACCCGCGCAGCGGTCATGACAATATCGCGCTTTCGCTCTAATACTTACATCTCGTTACTTTTCCTTCGCTGCGAAGACTATAAATTAATTTACACCTATTAAACTTTTTTTTTTCAAAATCATGTTTTGTATCCGCCACTAGATACGATAAATTTTTAATAATAACTCACCACCATTTCGACAGCATACGTATCGTCGGTGTTTGATTATAACTAAGGTTACGTTTTTAGGTGCAAATTTCATAAATAGAACGGAGGGGAAAGGTGCTAAAAGAAGATGAAAAACGGAACAAAAAGTTCTATTTTACTCGTATAATTCGAGAAATCATTTTTCTCCTGTTCGAGTTTATTGAGTTGCTAACAAGCATATGTCTCCTAATCATTACTCATCAGAAGAAAAAATAGTTCAAGACATAGTATATTAAAAAGTTTCTGTTAGGAGATACGTCTTTGTAGATGCTAAGAGAACTGTGCTTAACTTGCGAAAGGGTTCTCCTCAAATATGACCAAGGTCATAGATAAGGTTCTAACAAACTTAGAAGAGCGCTTTGCCGACAAAGATGAGCATCGATAGGACTCGATTGCAATCTCATTACTTAGAGCTCCCATTTCTAATCAAAGTAATTCGACATTTCGTTCACTCCAAGGAACGAACAGTTCTTCGTTCATTCCTCAATGTTAACTGACCAAGAGAATCAACATGGCCGCCGTTGTCAGTATCTATGGCCTTGCAAATTACATGAATTTCAAATATGTTCCATTGTTTTCAATCCATTGATTTATACTAGAAAGAATTGATAAACCACAAGGAAAAGTATGAGAAATATAAGGAATATGTGATGCAAATAGGAATGATCAAGGATATAATAAATAAGGAAGATTGAGGAAAGAGACAACAAAATGTTAGACAGCCAAAGGTGAGACATACAAACACGAGGACAAACAGGACGTGATGTGAAAATTGATAAATAATTGTGACATATGAGTTAAAAGAAACCTTGCAATGACTTTGTTGAAGGCAAGGTGGTCAAATGTAAATGGCCAACAACTTAAGTAATTAAATACTCGATATTCATCGTTGTTTTAGCGGCACGTTTGCTGGAAGCAGATAGAGTTCATTGCACGCTGAGTAGACAATAGTTAAAAGTTACTTACATATTTTATGAAAGAATGTACAAATGGAATGGATCTTTCTCGCCATATCTGTTATAAATGAGAAAATGCACTCTAGAAGATTATTGAACAGCAACGGTAACGGGAAGAAAAGGGGATTATGGGTACGGTTGAGGGAAAAGGGATAAGGATCCAAAAAAAAGGAAAAGAGGTGCTTCAAACATGCCTCTTTTCTCATCTAGACACAAAATTTCACACTGTAGTATGTTTCCGAAGAGCTTTCCCAAGAAAAGTGCGCACCAAAAAATCCTAACCCTGATTATCACATATCGATATATTACTTATTCTAATATTCGGGAATAGTAGAACATTTATATGATAATCCACATTGTAATTACATCTGCGGAACTTATATTAAATTATTAAATTGAACATCATTACTTTAACAGAGTCCATGTATTTTATATTAAATATTCTTTACAACGTTTCGACCATCATCTAATTTACTGTGGGCCAGTGATAACTTAATTAGGTCTGGGTGGAAAAGGTGTACAATTGTGGAAAATGAACGAGTGGTGTAGTGGTTAACACTCCAATGATCAAAGCAGAGGTCCCGGGTTCGATTACCGGCTCGTCACCATTTTCACCAAACCGAATGTCATCACATATCTTCTCCACGTGGTAGCATACACGGATGATGTATATGCATCTCCTAACACTTTTCTCACTCTGAACTCCCGCGTATCAAAATGAAACGGTGACAATCTCTATTATCAAACGCTAAGGAATGCGATCGAGCAAGTTTCCTTTCAGTCCTGTCAGCAGTTAACCCTCAAGGTGCACGCGGAGCACTGAATGCACCACACTGTACTTTATCGCTCATAATTTGGGAGCCATGGGAGATATACTTATGTTGCGTCGCGTAACCTATAAACAGTTGTTCTGGATATTACGGATTTTTTTTCTAGCATCCGACATTGCTTGTAGTGTTTATTTATCTACATTTTAGTGGATCGCGCGTGAGTGAAAGTTATCATGTCATACGCAACCAAATTGTAGTATTTATAAATCTGAAATGTAGCTATTGATGCTGATCTACATGGAGCGATAGGAGGTAGGAGTTGGGTGGTAGGTTATTGTTAGTAGGTGAGTCGGTTAGCTGGGTTTACCAACAACTTGACCCTCGTGGAGGGGTTAGTAGGAGTAGTTAGTATAGTAAAAGTTAGTAATACTAGGAGTTGGATTGAAGGAGGGTTTACTTTTAAATCGTTACACATTTATATGAACTGGGACACGGAAGTGTAAAGCTATAAATTTTTTGCCCCGTCGGAAATTGAACCCGGAGTGTCTAGGTGACGAGCAAGCATGCTAGTCGCTGAGCCACCGGAATACCCAAATGGAATGAAGCTAATTATGTTAATTATAACAATGCACGACAAGAATAATTATATGGGAAAACTGGGAAAACCTACTCCTATTATCAATTTTAACGTGACAGAAGGCACTTTTTTGGGACCAAATTTGTGTAACAAGAACCACTAGGCGATAACCATGTGCAAGAGTCTGGGTGCCAATGAATGCCGGAATAAACAATCAAGTTCTCTATTTTACCTGTCAGCAAAGAAGGATCCCAGAATACAGTTTCTAAATATTACAGCATTAGGTCATAGGAATATGGTTGAGCAAATAACATAATTACGATAGCTATATAAAAAAATAAAATTGCACAAATTTTGTTTGAAAAAAAATCCATATTGCCTAGTCATTTTTAATTTTAATTTTATCTCAGAAGAAAGAGGAAGAAAGTGCAATTGTATATTTGAAAAAGGAAGAAAATGTATTTGCAAATATTGAAAATAATTTTATAATCATTTTTGTGTCCTATTCTTCATAATATTTGATTATTTATACAAACTTATTTTTTTCCCAAACAGCATGACAATTTTTTATCATTCGAACTAAAAATTCGTTTACAGTAAATTTTCGTCTATTTAGTAACTATTAAGTGATATTTTTAATTTAAAATTTATTCAATTCAGTGCATATCAAGTATAATAAAAATAGTATTAGGAAACCTTTATGATTGGAATCACCATCGAAACTTGTGGTAATTTGTGGTAATCTTTTCCATTTTGATCAAACTTCAAAATTTATCTCATCGTATTATTTTTGAAGTAAAATATTTGTATGTAATTAATTTTCTCAAAAAGCAGATATACGAAAAAGTCGCTAGATTGGCTATTCTGATCTAGATATTCATTGAAGTAAGCCCTTCATAGTGAAAAGTATTTTCTGTGTTTTGAGACAAAAGCTGAAAAGAAGGCATAGTCCTTTCATAAATTCTCGTAGCAAGCTTACGATGTGTGGATTGAGAATCTTGATAAGAATTAATGTCTTCCTACAATTGGGTGAATTACTTTTCTTCGTCTACTAAATTGTTCCGAAAATATTTGAAATAAATATTTCCAAAACAAAACAAACTTGACAGCAAATATATCCAGTATTTCAGTTTGATCTCTCATTCTATGCATATCTGCCTTTGAATGATTTCATAACCTAAAATAAAAACATTATTGACAAAATGTTGTTCTTAATGGTGATCAAATCAGCAAACCGTCTAGTCTACGCAAATTGCACGTATATATTTAGGAGAAAAATGTAAAAATAAAACACTTAGTTAAGATATTATTCTGTCATAATTTTAATGATTTAGTTATCTTCGCAAATTTAATATTAAAATGATGGTACCCTCGTGACTTTCATTTTCAACGATACCGCTCTACTCTTCCACTTCATGTTGAAGACGACTCCAATCACGTTCTGACCATCATTCATCAACTTTCGTACTATTCAGACTGTTAACTCATATACAATGGGGAAATTGAATCAAATAATATGTCTGGACGAGTTTCCCTATTTTGCCGTACTAGTGGCAATCCTAGCGGTACGACTTTACAATGAAGGCGACCATTTTAATAAATTATTGCGGTGTTTGTAAATGGGAAATGTAGCGTTCTATTGAAGCTTATCTACATGGAGCGATAGGAGTTGGGTAGTAAGGGTATTGTTAGTAGGTGGGCCATTTAGCTAGGTTTACCAACAACTTGGACCACATGGAGGAGTTAGTAGGAGTAATTAGTAATAGAGTATCAGCTAAATGAACTAATGAACAGCTAAATGAAATGAATTAATGTAAAAAGCTACACTTTTTTCTGGCCCCACTGGGGATGACTTGGTAATGAGGAAGAACGCTAAAACCTGAGCCATCGGCGGGATTTTAGTATGAATCAGACATGAAACATTCCATATATTACATACGAAGTTTTTTAAGCAAAAATAAATAAAACAAAATGATAAGTAAATGAAATTTTAATATACGCTGGAGTAATTTCAACCGGAATGATTTGTTAAGAAAACTATATTTATTCACAATGATTTGGCTGGAGAAAAACTGGCGCCTAAAGAAAAAATACATTTATGAAGTAGTTAAAATAAAAAAAATTGGTTAGTTGGTTCGTCACGTTTAAAAGTTTACACGCATTTGTATTTAATAGCAAATTAAGACACGCGCGCATTACAAAATTTAAGGACATATTTTTAAAATTGTTGAATTTTAGCTCAAGAAATGGATTTTGTTTTAACTATAATTTATTATTTGGGGTATAACCTAATGTAACCTAACAATTGATTCCCTGAAAACCACAAGTGTTCTGAAATGCTATAGATTGAAGGATGCCGAACAAACGTTTGTTGTATCTTCTGACCTTAATGAGAAGTATTTTACATTTATTTGGGAATAGTATTTTATTGTAATTTAAAGTTTGAAATGCGTATTATCTAATTTTCTTGCTTTCATCGTTTATTGTCTTGTAATATTTTAAATTTATAAATTATTAATTATAAGACATTAATAATTAAAATAAGTAATTTTTTGCTCGATATTTAATGTTTCTTTGTTAGGTTTCGCGCATTTACGTGTAGACGGAGTGGTAACTTCAAAGTATAGTCGTAGTGTGTGTCCTACATTTTATACTTGCATTCCTCCGTCCATTGCGTATTTTTGTTGTAAAAACTAGTGACAATAAAAAATTAAGTGTTAGGAAATACTTAAACGAATCAGACAGCTAATATATTTAAGATCATTGAAAAAATTAACATGGAAACTAACAATAAGGTTTTTATTTTAAAAAATCTGAATAATAATTCCATGTTATACTGACCGACCATAATCAAGCGATAAAGAATATAGTTGCACAATTAGCCGATCGTTGCAATGTTGAGATAAGAGATTCATGAGATGCCGGACTTCAAGACAGCTCTACAATCAATGTCTTGTTATCGCGCTAAATGTCTCTTCTTATCTTCAGAGTATTCGATGGAATCTAGACACATAACAGTTTCGAAGAAGAGCAAGTTCAAAGGGTGCATGATATGCTTATCACCTGATATATGGTAAATAACTTTACAGAAAGAACATTCATTATCCAAATTAAAAACTTCAGCAGATTAGTCATTAAAATCCTGTATTCACGACCAGGGGCGAATTCAGGATTTGATTTTGAGAGGGGTCCATAAAGAAAAATTCCAGGGTGCGCGGGTCCCTCCGCCGGAAATTTTTCGAAAATTAACTTTAATCTGCAATTTAAGACATTTCTATAATTAAATAACGCATTAATTGAAACTGTTTTCAGAAATGGCCCATAAATATTACGTTTCCTGAAATAATTCATAATTTTAGCCAATATTTTGCTTTAGGCTTATATCCTGTCTTCTAGTTAAAGGTCGAAATGTTTTATAAGAACACCAATAAACTTTTCCATCATTAGTTGTATTAATCAAGTTCCATTATTCCAGTTACAAATTATCTATTTTCCTATATTTATGATTTACATTGCAATTACCTTGCTATTGTAAATCTTACCAAGGTAATTTTCTTACCAGATAAGTGGCTGGGAATCTCGCTGGAGTGCGAGCATGCTAGAGATAGTGAAATATTGCAGCCCTATACTCGTCTCTAAGCCGTAGTGGAAATTTAAAGAAGTAAAATAAGGCATATGTTTGTCCTATGACGTAGTCTTTTTACACAGATTACACTAGTTCGTCCTGTTGCTTTCAATGAGCATTGTTTTGTTTTTTTTTTAAATAAAAAGAACGTCCCTTTATCTCTTTTTTTGTGGGGGGAGGGGGCACAGGTCTCCCTTGTGCCCTATGTGCCCTCCCTTGGATCCGCCTCTGTTCATGACAGTCATACCGACAATGAATCCGGGGACACAACGTTTGAATCCGCGTTCATAAACCGCAGCGTTTTGCCTAGTGAATCGCGACGTTCGTGGCTTTGTGCTGGAAAACAATTTAGTTGAATAAAGCGAATAAAATAAAATACCGGCGATGCATTGTCCGATAGATTAACCCTGCTCATATTTAACGCCAAGGTCTCAACTCTCGATTTAGCAGCCAACGAGCCCAAACAAACGTGTTTTTTTTCGGAAGCTTTAAAGAACAATTTTCCTCATGTTTCCCCACAATGTATCAATTAACTGGCTCGTACGATTGAAATCGAAAAATCTTGATACGAGCTCGGTAAATATTAATTTCATTTCGAGCTATTTACCATCAACGAACGATTTCACTATTCAATGGATTTGAAATTCATTAAAGGGTAGAATGATCGCGTAAGAGAAAGGAAAAATAAAAACCTTCGTGGAATATCTCATGTGAATCAAATTCATGCGTGAAACGTTAGTTGCACGCTTCAGCGATATCTGTTAAATACATAAAGTGCAGCTATCCCATTATACAGTCAGTGTCAGAAAATCCCTGATTTATAGGGAAAATGTAGCTGGGTCGTTTTTCATTCTGTAACTTCTATTCATGGACAAACTGTCAACGATAAGGAGTAATTGATTGGCTGAACATCTTTGCAAATAAAAATATATCTACTTACACGTTTTAAATTTTAACATGCAAATAATTAAAATTGCACTTCGTATCTTCGATGAATCGACTGGACTTATTTGAAGTGAGTTTCTCATGCAAACCTCTTCATCTGGAAATCGAGATGAACGTTTTACATGGCTAGAAGAAAATAGTGATCATGTGAAGATTGTGAAAGGATAGAGCGTGTAATAGTTTTCATGTCATCAAGTGATGTAGTCTTATACATTTCGTAGTGAAAATATTTTGAGAAAAAAATAAGTATTGAAATTATAACTGAAAAAATGGAGGACAGTAAAGCAATTTACTCTCCGGAAGTAAGCTAGAGAACATCCCATCAATTCCGGATTAACATTTCTGCACACTCCTTGCAATAAAAATGGTCCGGTACATGTTATAGTATTAACATAATACCAACAAATTTGTATTTAATAAAGCACGAAAAAGTTATTTCAGAAGTACACATTATCAAACGGAAAGTATTTTTTATAAATCGTAACTATTAAAATGACACTAAATTCGAGATTTATTGTTTCAATAAAAAAAGTAAAAAAAAATAAAAATTTTTAATAAGTAACTTTATTTCTGGAAAAAAGTGTTACGCTGTCCCAAAATTTCAAAAATAATTTTAAATTAAATATGGTTCTCCAAGAATCAGAAGCTGACGTTGTTCCTAGATCATTATTTGTTCATTTCACTCACAGTGGTCATGACACAGATGAGGAGAGGGGGAAGGTTGATTTCCGTTATTTTTTTAAAAGTAAATTACTACTAATTTTTATAAAAGCTGAACTTACACAGCGTCGTTTTTGATTAGATCTCTAACCAAATGTTTCACACAATTTCCTATAGGTTCATCAATCTCCACAGAAACAGTCTCATTGCCTCCCCACTTTGACATCTCCTGTGCTCATTGAACTGCGCTCTCCGCTATAGTGCTTTTACGAAAAACACATCAACGTGAGACACAGGTAAACATTTAAAATTGCTTTTTTGGATCGTCTAGACATATTGACAAATTTGGTGAAGATCCATCATACGGCATGGATTTTTAAAATGGTCAAGCATGAACAATGACTTTTTGGAATATGTCCGCCCCCTCCCCCGAAATTATTACGGGCGCGTCACTAGTACAAGGCTGTTAATGTATCTGCACGCGCGGGCCGACTGCTACTAGCCTAACCACAAACAGCTGTGTCCTTTTCGGCATTCCGTCAAGGGGGGATGAAATAAGTTCAATTTGCGACATCTAGCTCTGATGTGGATCTTTCGATATGAGTTATATTTATTCCGATAGTGAGTCCTCTCGCATTGGAGGGCGTGCGCGCAGATCGAGAGGTCTTACTGCAGAGCTGACAATAATAATAATAATACTAATAATAATAATAATAAATTTATTGTCAAAAAACAGTACAGACTGCGTATGACCACGTGGAGGACAATAAACTAATTTACTCTCCGGAAGCAAGCAAGGGACCATCCCATCAATTCCGATCAAGGGCCCTAAGGCAGAGGCGGATTCAAAAATTTNAATGTCAATATGTTTGTAATTTTAAGCAAAAAATTACATGTACAAGTTATTATCGAACTATAGATTATTCTGAGTATAGTGTTTAAAAATCATAAGAATTGAAATAACACTAAATTCACGATTTATTGTTACAATAAACACGCCCCTAGACAAAGCCTAGAGAACCTGTATAAGAAATCCGCCTCTACCCGAAGGAAAAACGGAGAAAAACCCGGGCCAAGATGGGCTCTTCTGCTTGATGCAAGTGAAGCTTACCTTTACGTAGAACGCTCTCCTCTCTTCCTCGACCGAAGCGACGAGACGAGACGCGCTCTGCGTTTCCGCAATTCGGTTGTCGCGCGGTTGGCGGGACGCGTAGTGCACTGATAGCAGCAGGAGGAGGAGGGGACGTGCTAGGAGGGCATGTAGCGCGCGCGACAAGGCTCGTCACGGGGATACAGGGACGATGTCGATAGCAGTGGAGGAGGTGGCGGTGTTGGGATGATGTAGGGAGAGTGAGGATGTTAGGGCAATATTCGAACAAGCAATGAAGTATCTGGGGATTCAATCGAGGAATTTCAACAAAAAAAAAATCGATGTGTTCTTATCCAATGATACTGCGTATTTTGGCTCGTCCGACAGGTGAAATCCGAAACAGACGAAAGAACGAGGCAATTATTTCGATGTAAATTAATGTAAACTCAATTCGTTCTAGACACTGAAATATATTCCAAAAGTACGTTTTATAGAAAATAAATATAGTGTTTAATACATTAAACAAATTCATATGAAATTAATACGAAGACTTAATGTAAAGACTGAATATTTAACGAACCTTCAACTAGCAGATGGGGAAAGTAGTATCTATAAGTATTATCCAGGTAAATAATACTAAACAAACAAACACTCTTATTATCGCACAGAATGCTAGTTTCATTCAAGTGTATATTATTATTATTATGTGATTTAACGTTGTTTTTATTAGTATTTTAACAAGTTTTGTTTTCAAAATCCAAAATACCTCGCGTCCGTTTCCTTGTACGCAAAATAACTTAAAGTGAAGGTATATACAAAGGGAATAGTCAGCAAGTAAGCGCGCACTGTACAATTTCGAGGATACTAAAATTCGACTTTTACAATTTAGAAGAGACTAGTGAACCCTTACAAAGAGTCCGCAGTGATATTAATAAGAAAATACCGATCAGGGGCTCACTGTATCCTGAGTGCTGTACATAAATGACATATTCAACATTTTCCAGTATTTAATTACGTTATTAAGGTAAAAGACGTAATTAACTTAATAATTAACTTAATGTTGAAAGCGTAACGTTACCTATGAAACAGATTAAGAATATACTACAATCTCAACTCAGATTTGTATTTTGAAACTAATTATTTGAAAAACAGTGTGTAGTTAGAATGTAAGATTACATAATTATTCTTGTTCAGAAATTAATCTTTGTAATAATACGAAGTTGCGGGCATTAGTTAAGAATGAAAAAGAAAAGAATTTTTACCAAACGTTTCTATTTCGAAATAAGACAAAGTGATATAATAAAGGAATAATCCCTGGTGCTCTACGTTTATGAGTTCCTTGAGAAAAAGAAATAGTTTATAGTGCAGAATAATAGTTATCAATCTCAGTTGTATTATGGTGTCAATAATACGCGATGTTATGTAGCCAATGCGCCCTCCACCCTTAATGAGCCCACCGTTGGGCCTACTTTATACTAGTATAGTATACTAGTATTACAAAGTCGAGCTTATAAATACTATATCTCAACTTATTTGGCATTAGAGACTCATTTAACACATTATCTCGCAAGCAATTCTAGTCACAGAACGTTACTGATTCTTTATTTCATTAGTTAACTTTCTTTTTTTTTGGGGGGGGGGGTGTTCATAATTTGTCCCTTGGGACGCAGAAATTTTAATTCGCCTCAACTTACGTTCCATTTGATCGGAACTGACGGGATGGTCCCTTGCTTGCTTCCGGAGAGTAAATTAGTTTATTCTCCTTCACGCGGTCACATGCAGTTTATAAATGTGGTTTTGAAAATTTTAATAACGTTTCTGTGGTATGTTCCATTTTCCTACTCAATATAAAATCATACAGATTTATTCCCTTTAAAGTAACTGGTAAAAAAATTAAATATAACCAGTGAAGCTATATTTAAAATGATAGCAGTTTATTTGACATGTATTTAGCGCAAACGACGTTCCTCATTATATCGTAAATCTTACTCCGTTAGTCAAGGGAATGTAAACTGAGGTACAATAACTATAAATAGATTCATGTTGTAGAAAAGAGGGCATCGAACTGTAATACTTCCTGTTGTAAATCAAAGGAAATGTCTGGTAGGAACTTTACAACGAAGAAATTACTGACAAAGGGTCTTGTACCTTTCTTAAAATATGTGAGCGGTGTCATGCGGTCAAGCTTGATTTGGATGACGCAACGTGGTTGAACTTTGTTCAAGGTTCACTAAAAGTGTTTTCGAAAGCAGTCGCAAAAACAGCATTCTCGTCGTTTCATAAACATTTTCGTAACAGTTTGAGAGTTGTATAAAAAGCAGTTGAGATAAAAGAAACAAGCAGGTTTTTGCTACAAGTCTCCATGTACTTTAATATTGTTTTGCTTAAGTCGATGTAATTTATTTACCGTGACAATACAGAATATTCAAGAACTCTAGAAAATGTTTCATATTTAAGTTGTTTTATTTTATGTCTCTATTTGTTTTTTTAATTATTCTTGTTAGGTAACCTTGTGGGTTGTTGGCATTCTACAGAGATATTTGTAACAAAATATCTGTGAGATTCGAAAATACAATTTCAAATGAACGAAAATTGAACAAAAGATAGTTTATAATTGAACCACACACATAAATTAAAACGAAAAATTTTAACATTTATGTTCACAGCAGTGAAGGTACTCATATGTTTTATTGGAAAATACAGCGATATTTTTGACAAAAACAAGATATGAGACGCAATAATTTTATTCCCCATAAAGATTTCCTTTCCTCAACCTTGGGACAAGGTTGTGTCTTAAGTCTTTTATACAGGTGTTTAAGTCTTTAACAGGAAAAAGGAATATAAATTAGTACAAAAGTGGAAGGCGAACTTGAAATAAGAATATGGTCATATTAGGCAACATCATGTTTGCGAGTGTTTTATCAGCATAATTATAAGAACGGAAATGCGAATATACACGTGGTGCTGTTATTTATAAGAATCTCTTCATATCGTAACAATTTTAATGAAATTTACGGAAGAATATTTTGTTTCTTTCGGAAGAGTATAACATTAGCGGATATGAATAACAATTGTATGTAATACATCAGTCACAAAGATGTCAGCAAAAGGGAATAAAATAAAATTATTAGTTACCTCAACAGATGAGCAATCTTTACTAATCCAGAGAGAGATAGTTATTGTGAGGCAGAAAGACGTCTCAATTACAAATTATTTATATGATAAGTAGGTAAATGCTTCATACTTTCACCTGAGTATTAACTTACTTATAGTTGCATAAGTTATGTGGGAACATCATACATACAAGGAAGCTTAACATTCTTTTGCGTCAACTTCGAATAAAAAAGAAATAAATATACCTTATTGGGTTTTCGATAAGTATAGAAGTTACTTGTATGAATGAACGGATGGGAATCGGGCGAGTATCACCTGTGGAGAACGGGCACCTCTGCCTTGCAGCTTAACATAGGGCATGCGCAATGCAATCAACTTCATATTGGCGCTTAAAAGATATATTTTTTCGATTTGTGCATAGCTGTTTGCTGTGCGGTGTGTTGCAAATCAAATCTTTTCTTTTGGTTCATTCTATGCTATTTCCACCAATGGATGTTGCTTGATCATTTTTAATATATTGTTGACATATAACAACTTTTCTGGACTGTTCAAAAACAGCATTGTTTTTATTTTGATCAATTTTGGTTTTGAGTTATGTAATTTATTGTTGAGCATCGCGCCCCGTTTTTAACAAATATAGACATTTGAGCCTTTTACAATATCTCGGGAACGAATTATTTTAGACTCTTTATTTTGAATTCATTAAATTTATCGTGAATTGAGCTGTATTTATGTCAAGCAGTAATTTTTCCATCCCAGTTTTTTTCTATTAGATACTTAACTTAATTTCAGCAAGTTACTAGACGAAGTTGAATATTTTAAGAATTTTTTGATAAGGAAATCTATATCAAAGTTCAAATTTTTTCACATATTAACATGCCTATACAAAGTTTATTCACGAAGTTTTAAGACTGATATGTCAATACTTCAAAGCTTATCAAGTTTCAAAAATTGTGTTTTATCTAAAGAAAGCGTGTTTTTCGTGTTAAATATCTCCGATGAGGAAAGTTCTAAAAATCTGAAATTTAGAGGATTTACAGTCCAATACAATAAAAACATGAAGTAAAAATTTCATGACTGATATCAAACTGATTCATAATGACAGTTGCTTGATAATGCCGAAAATCGTTACAAAATCTCTATAAACTGTTAACACGTTGAGTAATAATAATTAAACCAAATAAAGTTTTTTAAAGTAGCACATGTTGGAGAATGATAGTAATAGAACAAGCAAGAAACATTATGATAATAAATTATAGCCCAAGAAATATTTTTACCTCTTTTAAAATTACGAGAAAACTATCACTTTATATACATTTCTGGAAGGCATTCGAGACAGGATGCTAGTTTGAAATGATTTGCAACTTAAGACCTGAAATTCTTCTATTGAAAATAATTGGCCTCTCTAAATTGTGAGCTGATACCAGAATGGTGTGTGATTGCTGGCCGTTCAGGTATATACATTGTCTGCGTTTATCTTTACCACCAGAATATAAAATTAAATGTTGCGAGGGGCCAAACTCAATATTAACTACAAAGATTAATTAAAACTCTTAGCATGTAATATAGATGAAGAGGATGTTGAATAAATACCAAGATTCTCCTCGAAAAATTATCTTGACTATTAAGCAATTTGATATCCAATTACATCTTCGACAAAGAGGAGCATTTTCATTCATTCGTTCTGATTCATTGTTTGACAGAAAGAGATGAGTTCCTGTATGTGAAGTGGGTTGCTGCCCTCTGTTTTAAACAAACATTTTTTTGTAGATACTGGGCTTGAACAAGACACATTATTATAAATTTATAGTATTCACTCACAACACCCCATCCCACGAATCTGCTAGTTTACACAATTCAATTTTTTTTTCAGAGTATATTAACTAGCTAAAGAAAAGTTTCATTCTAAATAATAACTGAACACATTAAAAATAATTACATAGCCACTGCATTTTTCAAACTACCTAAATTATTTGAGACAATTATTTGAAACAAATTTCAGAAAAGTTAAATTCCAAACTTTTGGCGCTTTACACGAGAAGACCTTTCGAGTCGTCTGTTGGCCATCCTGTATTAAATTATTTTAAAATATATTTTTATTCATTTAATATGTTTCTAGTCAATTAATTTAATAATGTTAATGTTATCCATGTTTTCTTCTTTTTATGACCTTTTCTATCTATGTGATAATAATGTATGATCTTGTTATACTTATTTTGTTGAGATTAGTATTTAATGAAAGTATCAAGTGTATTTAATAATGATTAATACCATTTCGAAAATAAAGTAAAAAATGTTGTTTTTTTATGTGTAGACCATCATGTATAGTCCACAACCTCATGGTTTGGGGGAAGGAACTTGGAGAGAGATTGCGTTGAAATCTTATCCTTGTAGTTTGTTTTAATAAATTTTAGGGGATGTACCTTTTGTTATTATGAAACCGCAAGGAGCAATATCAGCAACCACATCATAACTTCAAATATTCTCCAAGACATGGCCAATCTTTCGTCATGAATATTCCAAAATTTCCGAAGGTATTAAAAAACTGCTCATAAAAGGAAAGAACGTGACAGCTGCGAGGGATGGTAGATATGGACCCCTGCATCCCCTCTGGGATCCTTTCGCAGCTCGGGGGATGGGTGGAGAGAGGGGAGGGTGGCATGTGGCGTGGGGGAGTCTGCGCACACGGTGGGTGGGTGGAGCACAGGGTGACAACGGAGCGTAGCAGACTGAAGGGAGAAAACGACCCAACGAGAAATTTCAGCAAGGAAGTCGTGAAATTTTATGATAATTCAAAAGTATTCTCGCTATACGGAGATCAAAATTCTATATTTATTTGTATATAAATTGCAGTAGAAACTAATATGATTTATTTTATTCATTTAGTTAATGTCTTTTGGCGAGGTTCAGGTCACGAGACCTTCTCTTCCACCTAACCGTTGTGGACTCGGGAGAGGAAATTGGGAAGGTGAGATGTTGGGTTACCGGGGAACGTGTAGTACTGAACAGACATTTTTCTGGAGTAGATGAGGGAAACCCCAGCTGAAATCCTCACCTAGTTCAGCCGAGGAGGGTTTGAACCTATGCTCTTCCTCTCAATGGGATCGAGGATAATAACACGCTACCACTAGACCACCGCTGTCGGTTAACTTGATGATGTCGATCTAGTATGATAGGATCGGTTGACTTGATCTAGAATGATAGGAAAGAAGAGAAGGGGAAGAACTAGAATTGAATCGGAAGACAATGGCTTGTATGTATAAAAAAAACGGAGCAAAAGCTTTTACTCTGATTAATTAGCAGGTCCTTTGATTTCTATCTGTAAAAAGTAGAAGGCTACACGCTTTTTATTTCGTAGTTAAATATGCGAAGCAGGTGCTACGTAGAACCGGATCATTTGCTGAGAATCGTATGCTTAAAAAGTAACCAGTATAATACCCTAGCATGGTTCTTACCCAAACCGTATGAATGAAAAGTAACTTCCCGAAGAGGATGCTTCAAAGAATTGTACAATAGGTCTTACCATGCTACGTTTTTTGAAGAACTAACTTTTTATGCAAGCTATTCAGAGAAAATACTGCGCTTCTACTGGGCTTCTGCTTCACACACAAGAAGTAAGATGTAACGCATGCTACACCTTCCACTTTGTATGCATAGAACTCAACGATAGCTACTGTTCTCTCAGCAGAGTAAAAACATTTGCCTTTTTCTTATACCAGCTAATGTCAATGATCTCCTTGAAGAGAGATGAATAGACTTGATCTAGAATTGTCGAAAGAACGAAAAGTGTAGAAATTGAAACACTCCTACAAAAGAGTTCTCTTGGGTGTTCGGTTGCAGTTGTGACGAAGATTTGAAACTTAGCGTTTTGGTTGCCATACTGCCGTCGTCTTTAGAAACTCACGTTAACCGGAGTGACTCAGATTCGTATGATACTAGTCTGTTTCACAGACGTTACTAGTGACCGCGTGACACCAACTTCTTTTCGAACTTCCTGTTGAGTGGAAGAGCGTCAGTTCAATTCTCTGCTGAACTGTGTGAGGATAGTAACCCGAGTTCTCCGTCGCCACAAATATACCAACCATTTAAATTATCTCTATTATTTTTAAATCCCATTTGTGTGTTTTGTGAATTGTTTGATCTCATATTTCAAAATTTCTGGGAAATAATATTCGGAATCTTAGGTATTTATTTATCGTTACTGGTAAACCTTCTGAAGGATGTTTAGGAACTTGATACCTATGAGTACAAATATAACATATGAGCGTACGAACATGGGTTGGAGTAACATGGCGTCGACATTTGCAGAAGCCTTTGTATTGTTTCAAAACTCCAGAGTTCAATTGGAAAGAACTTCACAAAATCAACGTTGTGCGACAGAAGCGAGTAGATAATTTGGCAGCTGCATTGCCCTGATTACCTTTATCCAGCACCATTAGCTAGCCGTGCTCTTGCCCATTCTTATCTATTTCGTGATTTGCGCCTTTCTCTCCCACTTGTTTCTGTTCCTCCACTGGTGATGTGTGTCAGACGCACTCCCTATCCCACTCTCACTCATTTACAGTTCAGGTATTTCCGTCGTCTCGAAGACGGTCCGAACTCGACTGTCGCAACGTAGTAGTCTTTTTAAATGGGAAATGTAGTTTAGTGCTATTAAAGCTCATCTACATGGGGCGATAGGAGGTAGGAGCTGTGTGGTAGGGCTAATGTTAGTAGGTGGACCGGTTAGCTAGGTTTACCAACAACTTGGCCCACGTAGAGGTCTTAATAGTCGTTAGTAATAGAGTTATTGATACCAGGAGCAGTAGGAGGTGAATAGAAGAAGGAGGGTTCGCTTTTCAGTAGTCACTGCTACATGAACTGATGCATTGTAGTGAAAAGCTACAATTTTTTTCTGGACTCGCTGGGAATCGAACCTAGAATGATTCAGAGGTGAACAAGCATGCTAGCCGTGAGCACTGGTGGGCAAAAATGTCGCAAAGTTCTACCTCATTGCATCCCCCTTTGTCCACCAAATCGTAAATTGCGTGTGTTCTACTTTTCAAATTTCATAATCTCAGTTTTACACACACACGCACTTATATACTTGGTTTCGCTCTAACAACCAGAGCGTTTTTTGAGCCGGTACGAGTAGGTGTAAACGTCGGATTGAAAGAAATTGTAGTGAAACATCGAATTGATTCTAAAAATTAAAATTGTATCGTTGATGCTTGAGGTTCGCATTATACAGTGGTGGTCGTCTTCGTTTCCGCCACACTGCTGAAAGGTAGAACGTGGGTTCAAATCATGCTCGACCGAAATAGGTTTTCAACTAGGACTTTTCTCACCTACTCCAGACTAATGCCAGTTCGGTACCATAAGTTCTCCGCCAATACATATTTCCTTTTATCATTCCCTAATTAAGTGGAAGAGCAGGTCTCATTATCAGAATCTCAACATGTGTGTGTGTGTGTGGTGTGTATGTGGTGTGTGTGTGTATCTGATTCGATAGGACTACTCTTTCCGTCCGTAATGCTTAAATTTTGGGAAATTCCTTCGTATCAATTATGTCAGGTAGTTATGTATGGTCTATTGGCTGGTTAACATATGGTAGTGTATGTGATTTAAGTTTTAACTAATTGATGGCAACCAGTTATTTGACACTTTATGATACTAAAGAAATTGAAGCTTATAATTCGATATTCTATATTTGGAAAGTGTTGAGTACATACCGGTTAATATTTTCTCGGAAATGAAGTAACACTATACTACTTGCAAACGAAAGAGGCGTCTGGCAGCTTAGGACACTCCTCCGATCAGACGGTCCCTCCATCCCTAATGAGCTAATCACTCGGCTTATCCGGGGCTAAGTTTCTTGTCACCTACTAGACCCTGAAAATTGGGAATGTTACCTTACTTATTCAACGTTTTATTACCATTTTAATGCAATTTTTGCAATCTACATACAATTACCGACAAAATGGATCTATTGAATTACGACAAAATTACGGATTTAGGTCGAGTTCGTTCTTCTAATAACGGTTGTTCCTATCCTGTTTAATTTTATTGTAATTATGGTGTATTTGAACTCATTTTATTCACAGTTATATATATAATATAAATATTACATTATAATGGCTGTTTTAATGTAAAATCTGTGCTATACCACGACAGTGTGTACATTATAACGTAAGCAATGTGTGCTTCAGTTCAGACCTTCTTCTTTTTTTCACGACAGTTTGTACATGTTTCTACAAGAAACGAATTATTTTACTCGCACATATTACTGCAGATTATTTCAATAAATATGCAAATTTTGCGGAAAATCCACTTACTGAAATTGTCCAAAATGTGTGTAGTTTTCGTTCTTCTGGAGACGGACTCACGTCACTCAAGACATGAAAGTGTCTTCAATAAATATTTGGTGGATATGAGTGATTCTAAATCAACAATTTCGATATTAGTCGAACTGACATATATAAAGGAAATTATAATAACCAATTCTTCGAAGAAAACACTTCATTGTATAAATTATTCGCAATCTATTTTTCGTTTCATTATACGGTATCTTCTTCAATATTAGATTTGTCGAATAATTCTACAGTTTTCTCTTGTGACTCATTGAGTGGCCATTTTTACTAGAGTTATAATTCGTATTTAACTTATATAGACCTGTAGAAGTTTTCTTTGAAAGATTAGGCCCACCATTTACTATGATGTTATTGGCGCCCCACTGTGCAAGTTAAATTCGAATTGACGNATAAGAGACAGTGTACAGATAGCGGTTTTCGCCCTCTGACAGGAAAAATAAATAGGTTTTTGCAAGAACTATTGCGTCTACAGCGCCCATCTTTTCCACATCTTAGAAACATCACACATCTCACGTCTTAAAAGGTGCTTAACCTCTTTTTAATAATTATTTGCAAAATTATAACAATCATAAAAATGACCGATTTTCATGTTTTTTTAAAATAACTTTTTTATTTGTCGACCGATTTCAATTTACAAAGTCTCAAATTATAGATATTCTTATATTGCGCATATATCATTTTTTTCTACACTTTTCTCTACGAGTGATACTTTTTTCAATATATTGGAAAAACAACTTCGATTTTTTTGTGTACGTAAAAGTATGGCGCGAGTAATTTTTGATGAAACTAAAGATGAGAGGTCTTTTCTACAGTGGCAGATTTAAACCATAATCAAGGGGACCCTAACCGGGGAGCACTTTTGTTTAAAAGTTATGGTTACAACACAAATTTTATAAATATTACCTTTAAATAAAATGCATCAAATAAATGATTAACAAATCTGGTATTATTAATTACAAAAATTATTTGTTAAAGTTATTAATCTGGTTTTATTAATTATATTAATCTAGTATCATTAATTTAATTAATCTCGTATTATTAATTTTATTATTCTGGTTTTACTAATAACAATAACAATTATATTTTTAATAACAATTAATAATGTGGTAACACTTTTACAAAGTATACCATTTATCAACTTCAATGTTATACGTTAAGAGTTCACGTCTGGGGGGGGGGGCTATAACCCCCTTAGCGCCCCCCTCCCCATAGATCCGCCACTGCTTTTCTATCAATGTCTCCAAGACATTTCTGCAATAAAATCGCTACTTAATTCACTTTCGATTTTCATGCTTTTTTCCTTATGTATGGCCTGGGAGCATTCTGAATAAAACAAGACTCTGTCTTCTCGGAGTACGCCACCTTCTGAAGACGCCATTGCATTTGAGAGATTGGCGTACATTTGTATTGCCGCGGGGCGTACTTAAAAACAAAACGTTTTAATTATCTTTTATTGTTTTTATACTTTACTTGGTTTCGTACCCCGAAATATTCTACACTCATCATTTTATTTCATCCAGTACACCTTTATATTTTCCCCATCTCATACCCTCTGACAGGAGCACTATAATTACAAGAAAATACTAAAACATTTTGTAATTGATTATTATAATAATTGTGAATATTTTTCGTATTTAACCATTAATTAATTTTAACACTTAATTTAATAGAAACATACAGATATTTTTTTGTTTTTTTACGATGAGTTTTGATCGATCATTTTATATCAGTCAATCAAACATCAGCTTTGAACAGATTCCAAAATGTCTGACCCCAAACACGTGTAATACAAAGAACTTTAATTAGAATAAATTTGTGAAACATTGTCATTCTAAAAGTTTATTTTTAGATGCTATTTGGGGTTAGATTCTATAATATGTGATCTTTATATATTATTCACTTTCCCCATGATGTGGGTGAAGATTCCTTTTTATGGAAGGTTGCCGATGAAAACTGCTTGAAATAATTCCATTGTTTCTGGCTTAATCCTTCAACGAATTCTCTAATTCCTGTTCGCTGAACAGAACAGAAAATTATTTTATAACTCAGAATATTTTAACTAGTATTTTCAGAAATGTATAAAGTAGTGCATTAAAGAATAAAATATGTATGATAAAGTTACTTGGTTAAAACAAATCAAATCGAGGGAACAGTAAAACATTGAGAACACAATAGTGGGTGCAAAAGTATAAAAAGCATTTTGTGCAAAAAAAAAGGGAACAACTGTGTTCTGAAAAGATTTTTTTTTCCTTTTGAAAAAAAGAATCCCTGTGTATTTTGAGAGGAACAAACATTTGATATTATTCATGCGGTTGGGAGGAGAAATTTAGCGTTCGTTAATCGAAGCATCTCATGTAAACAGAAGTTGCGAGGACGTTTTACCCTCGTCCCCATCAAAAGGAGATGATTATCCGAGCGTCGGAGTGACACCTTGCAACGATGGAGAGCAGTTCAAATCCCGGGGAAGACGAGACGTACGTGCAACACCCGCTGCCACCAGTTCCCCCTCCGTCAAACCCCTTCCCACACCGAACCCTTTCGCCTGTCGGCCGTTGCGCGATAAGACGGCTGACGAAGATAGATGCGAGGGCTCCCGTCCGAGGGGAGGGAAACTGTCAGACACGACCCTCAGTCGTATACCAGCTTGCTTGCCAACTTCCCCTATCGCTGCCTCCCTCGCCACAGCACAAGCTTCCGCTTCTACCCAATACCCAATCACTACCGTTCAGCCCTGAGTCTAGCCTCGTCCTCCACTTACCACCCTTATCACCATCCCCCGCTAGGGCTCGCAGGCTCTTCCCTCAGCCGCGGGGTCAATCCTGAGAGCGCTGCCCCGCGCCGCTGTCGACAGAAGACGAGTTCGCCGCCGTCAGCCCAGAATGCCACACGGGCCAAGGGGCGGATGCCGTCCGCCGCCTCCGGCTGTCAGACCGCCGAGGGTAGTGGTGGAGGAGGAGGGGCCGATAAGCCTCCACGAAGCGGCGTTGCCGGGTCGCCCCCGCCTCAGCCGACGGCACTGCGAATGCGTTGGGTGGAGGGGGAGGGGGCAAGACCAAGGCGAGAAAGTTGTTTTGTCGAAACGACACTGGTCTACTAGATGGTAGGTAGGTCGTAGAGGACGAATTATTAAAAAGTGGCGTTGAAATTAATATAATTATTACGACTCTATTTTCCATGGAAACGAAATATCAGTTAAGTACGAGAACTGATAATGTCGACTTAATTCCAGGAACGACGGACAAGATTAACATTTTCGTGAAAAAAAATAATCGAAAATTCGCATCTCTGGCAATAGTTATTTTCTTCTTTGGTGAATGAGAAATATCGTGTTATTTTCTATACTGTTGAATTTTGTTGGAACCAAAAAAAGAAAAAAATGTTTGGAAATCATACCATTCTCCGCAGAAGAAGTAACTTCCAACAGATGTCTAGCAATTGTTTTACCTTACTATTGCCTTGCTGGGGCATGTAATACTGTTTCAAATGTATTTTTAAAGAAAACGAAAATATTTTTATTTCATAAAATATATAGAGCTATTAATACATTACAAACTGTTTCATACCTCTTTTTATGAACGATTTATATGATGTGTTAAATCAGTTAAGTTAAAAAATTATATAATGGCATTCCATGTACTAGGAAATTTGATGGAGTAGCGTGAGAAACTAGTAGGTTGTTTCATCTGTTCGTTGTCTCTATTCTTTTCTTTCCATTATGTATCATTTATCAGGGCGATGTATTCATTCTCACGAATAAGGAATTATTTTCATAAGTTTTGAAGAGATAGTTGACTTTATATTATTTTTTGCTTTGGGAATGCTATTATTTTCAGTTTTAGGACGGGAATTCGGGTTTTCCGCATAATGTTCTAATTTTGACGATGTGTTATTACAGTTGCAACACATAAGTGCCTGTTCAGTGAGTTGCTCATAATATTTCCCGGATGAAATAAAACGAGTTGTAGAGTAATTATATAAAAGAATTGCTCAGGACTTTTTCAATGAAAAGTCGACGCGGAATGAATGAAACATGAAAATTGATTGACCTATTATGAGCGAGTAAATTACATTGTGTTGGAAACGAGGAAATCAAAATCGATTAGTTATACAAAAAAATGTGTTCATGAATGAAATCTAGCATGCATCCAAACGCCAAAATACTTAACTACAAAGGAAGTAATGTAATAACATTTCAAAATTTCCTAATAGATGGAAATGTATCTTTATTTAACTTAATTGATTTAACTCATAACATAAATCGTTCATAAAAGCATGAGACAATTGGTAATGTGTGTATATTAGACTGTTCCAAAAAAAACCGAAGTATAAAATAATATATTGCTTTTATAGCATGTTTTAGAGGGTGAAACATTGTTTCCATTTCACATAAAAGGAAGAAAATTGGATAAAATTTAGAGGTCGCATAAGTCGAATATGTGTATCGGCAGTCAGCAGCAGTCAGTAGTCAGAGAGGGGAATCACGTTTCCCCACCCTAATCGATGTGCGAGAGAGACAGAGATACCAAACTTCGTTTTCCCCTTCGGACAACCGGTACATAAGACCGCTGCGTGTATTTATATTTATAGATGCGCTTATGATGTTGATGCTAATGGTGGACAACCATCCGAGATTGCAATCGCGAACAAGACTCCAAGACAAAAATATTGAAATATCTCTTCCCAATACACAATATGCGCTATAACAAAATTTCTCCGACATTGCTGACAATATATCTCAAGGAACATTGTAAATAGCGTGACTGCAAGACTGTGAAAAATTTCCAGCACATAAGTTGGCTATACTATGTATCACGTGAATGATTTACAGAAACCATCACAAATCAGTACGCGTAACAACAAACTCCAAGTGTTTCCTAGTTTAAATTGTAACAAGAAGGATCGAACAATATGAACGTATCTCTCTGTTTCTTCTTCGCGAATGGGTCACTTAGGATCACGCGGAATCAACACTTTCTAACCTTCCGTTTGGCCCAGTATTCCTTCATGCGCAATGAGTGGGTGTTTCCGTTGTACTGACCATGTAGATTGGGTGGTCCTTCTCTCTTCTTCCTCGAAACCCCGGGTATGAGTGATTTTTCTGATTTCATTTCGGTCTTGTAAGTTTGGTGATCCTAATTCTTTCAGGTCCTTTTCTATCTGTTTGTACCAATTTGGTCTAGTAGCCTTGTTCTTTAAGAATGTATGTATTTTGTGCGTTAGTCTGTTCGGATCCATTCTTTCTAAGTGTCACATGAACTGAATTCTTCACATTCACATTGTGTGTGTGATTTTGGAAATTTTTTGATATATTTCTGTTAGGCTTTGGATAATATACACCGTCTTTGGTTCTTGGTCCGAGGATTTTTCTCATTATTTTACGTTCTTTTACTTCTATTTGCTGTTTTAATGCTCCAGGTTAGATTACAGTTGTATAGTGTCGTATTTTGTAGTTCCAGGAGAGGCTCTTTTTGTTGTATATATTTTTTGTTAACTGAAAAGAGGTCTCCATTTTCTGGAGTCTCGATTCAATACATTTTTTTCATTACAATTTGCTATATCTCTACTGCATATCAATTTTTCAAGTATTTCAACCTTGTACTTCAAGTAATATTTTGGGAGTCAATGGACTGAGGAAGCAGTTTAGAAGTCGTAATAGACCCCTCATATGACTCAGGGGTAGAATGCTTGCTCGCCACTGAAGCACTCTTGGTTCAATTCCCGGTGGGACCAAAAAAATTGTAGCTTTTGACATTAACGTCCTAGTTTATACATTTAGCTGTGACAATTGAAGAGCAAACTCCTATTCTTCTATCCATCTCCCACTACCCCTAGTATCACTAATTAATACTGTTACCAACAACTCCTACTAACACCTCCAATGGACCAAGTTGTTGGTAAACCCAACTAACCAATCCACCTACTAACAATAACCCTACCACCCACCTCGTACCTCCTGTAGCCCCAAGTAGATAAGCTTCAATAGCACGCTACATATCCCATTTACAAATACTACGATAAAAAAGTGGTAATATCAGTGAGAGCAGTAGCCATGAAGGTTGTGCAGTACTTTCACTGATTCTAATATTCAGTGGTTACTGCCATATCAACTTCACAGTGCCACTCCCGGTGGTCCTTCGTTACAAAAGAAGAGGCAATTTAAAACGCACCAAATACATTCTTTATTCACACATAACTGATGTTTTCTTATGATCCTTGCATTGTTATCAGATTCCTACGTACCAAAGAAAAGGAAACGGTGCAAGAATCATGTAATATATACGGTTATGGTAATCAATGACCTTACGAACGATCATGTTTTATAATTGAACCGATTTCCTTAGCATTTAATCATCCAAAGACTCTTTATTTTAAAATAATGTACAGTTCTTACATCATAATTACTGTATACATTTTGATCTACAGATCATCAATTTACCATCGTCTCATCGTCTCCATTAATAGCTTCCCCATTTTCCTATATTTTTAATGTCAAATTAATAAACTAATAAACAGTTTTCAACTGGTTTGCCAAAAGGGAAAAAAAATATTTGTTCTTAACCTTTCTTAAGTTTTGGTTAGGTCATGACCGAAGATTATCCCCAAACCATGTTATACAACTTAGTAACACTAAGAACAACTGAGCAAGCGGTCCTAAGAGGGCCGCTGACGCTGTACAAGCGCCGACTAGACGAATGAATTATAAGTAACTCCGGACCGCTGCAATGTTGCCAAGTACATGCAGCTCGGCTTTGCAATGGCTATGGTTAGGTAAGTTTGAGAACGAAACGCAAGACAACATTGGAAAAGTGCCACATAATATTTCACGAAGGATCTCGAGCTATTTTCCAGTGACCTTGCCCATCATTTGCGCTGAATTTTTGGGCGGTTTAAATCTCACTGAGAACTGAAGGGTTTTTTCCCCTAAAACTTCAACGTCCATATTGACACCCAGTCCCACTCAACCCGGTGTATATTGAGAGTCGAGTTCATCTGGATAGAGATTTTGGCCGTATCTGTTCCTTGTGTCAAGCCGACGAATTCAAGGATATCTAACCTCCGTGAGTCTCAAAAGGTCTAATCTGGTCTGATAATGGATACAGTGTACTTTACTATTCGAGAGACTTGTAAGTGCGAATTTCAGGTGATAGGAGAGATTAATCAGCGTATACACCCGCCCTTGTCATGTTGTATCCTGGTGTGAACAGTGTGGCATCCTATATACGCTATATGTCACTAACTCGGCGTCTCTAGACATTACATCAGGATTTCAAACTATATCACTTTGATCTCTTTTGGGGAATTGAATAACTAATTCCTTTACAGATGTTCATTTTGAAACAATAGAAATGAATTACTTCCTACAATTCTTGCTTGGGATTCAAGAGACGGACTCCTGACGAAGTAAATAGGTGAATAAATTGATTAAAATGCAGTATAAACTGCGAATAACCACGTGGTGGACAATAAACCAATTTACACTCCGGAAACAAGCAAGAGACCATCCCATCAATTCTGATCAGGGGCCCTAAGGCAGAGGCGGATTTAACATTTCAGCACGCTCTTTAGATAAAAATAAAAAGTTAATAAGCGGATTTGTTCAGATTTATATTTTATAGCGTCATTATATTGGAATTTCTAAAGCAATGAGAGATATCAACCTTCCGCCGACCACCCCCGCTGACGTCGTTCGCTATATTTAGCCCCGGAGGCCGTGACTCACATGTTGTGGACCCGCATGGCACATGGCCCGAGGCGGACGACTGGAGGCCGGAGGTCGTCGGCGCGCGAGGCTCTCGACGCGGTGCGGCCGCCCTCCTCTTCGCCGGGAGTCGACACGCACTCTCACGGGGTCAGCGTCTGAGTCCCCGCTTGCGTCACAACAGCTGCGGTGCCGCCAACCAACAACCCGCTCACTTGCGTTCCCTCCAAAACAAGCGATCGCGTAACACGCCCGGAACCCGCGGACTCATTACGCGGAGGCGATGGAGGACTGGCTGTGGCTGGCTCCGGCGTACTAGGCCAAATCGAAAAGATACAACCATAGTTGGGCAGAAAAACCGTTAAACTTAATCATAAATTGACTAAGGTAACATTATGTTTAACTTCTTAATTTAATTTTTTTTATTGTAGTATTTATAAATGGGAAGTGTTAAGTGCTTTTGATCCTTATCTACATAGAGCGATACGAGGTAGAACGTGGTTGTTAGGGCTATTGTTAGTAAGTGGGCCGGTTAGCTGGATTTACCAACAACGTGGCCCACGTGGAGGTGTTAGGAGTAGTTAGTAATAGCGAGTGTTAGTGATAGTAGGATGTGGATGGAAGAAAGAGTTTCGCTATATGAACTGGGACATTAATGTGAAACGCTACAATTTTTTCTCGCCACGCCGGGAATTTAACCATGAGTGACCTAGAGGTGAGCAAGTATGCTAGCCCTTTATACACCGGAGATACTACATTTATCTTTCGTGAGCATAAATCGTTATTTAAGCTCTTTTTCCACGTTTTAATATGATAATGTTATGAGTGGGAAATGATCATTATGTAAAGAAACATTGCATGAGGTTAACTCTATTTTAAATATAAGAAATAAGAAACATTACACAGGTTTTATTTTTCCAATTTAACTTACCTACACAATACATATGTTATAATTAACTATTACGTGTTTGCTCAACTTCAGATTCCTTCAGTCATTGACTGATACAACATTTAGAACATTCAATTACAATTTCAACTGCTAACTTCAACTTACGTTAAATTTTCAACAACTAACTAAAGTTTTAACGATTAACGAAGTTAACTCTTTTAGGTCAGGTTAACGGACTTCAAGTTCAGATTACCTTTGCCCACATCTGATGGATAAAACGTATTTAGAACTTACCTTTAAAAGTTCCTTTTTATTATAAATAAAACTTTTTGGAGTACCACATAGGTCTCTAATATGTACGTAAAAGACTCCCATAGAACAGTGTGAGTTTTCCGTTTAAATATATAACTATTTTCTTCTTCTCTTTCTAAATCACTAATTCGGATTGAAAAATTAATTTTTAATCCACAATTAAAAAATAAGAAGGGAAGGATTCCCAACAGTTAGTCAGTTGTTGACTCATTTGAGTGCAAAATATCTGTATAAATGAATGACTAAACAAACAGTAATTTCATCTACATTTAGAATGATATGTTGATTCAATCCTATTTATATCTGTCCTTTTTATGCCGAGGCAGGCAGATAATAATAGTGATAAAGCAAACATTGCAATTATGAGGAGGCGCAATTGTAACTTACTTAAGAAATACTAAATGAACTATTACCAGTGACATACTGAATGGATTTCAGTAAAGACGAAATAAAATCTCTAGCATTATTTCTGTGCTTTTTGGTCATTAATAGAACGCTAAACGTCAATTTCGTGTACGACTTCCATATGTTTGCTTGTTCTGCGCTATCACATGCGCTGTCGCCTCATGAGTATTTTCGAATTGTAAGAATGCTTCGAGAGAAAAACTAAGCTATAGCTTAAGGAGAAGAGCTAGCTTGATTAGTATCAGCACACCCGGATGTTGTTGGAGTAGCTGACGATGTCAAGGTAACAAAAATTGTATTCGCGTATGTATTTATCGAACTAGGTGGAGTTGTGTAAAACGGTATGGAGGTGACTGTACGCTCATTTGGATTTTTACCCGTCATTAGTGATTTTCTTGAAAGACATACATTTACAACGCCGCAAGGCAAGGCCACCTGTAATAACAAGGAAAGCATAACATGGAATATTATTACGAATAGTTCATGAATATTTATATTCCAAGAGCAGTAGGTAAGGATAAATGATGCGCTAAACTCAGAGAAGAATTTTTTTAAATGTATACATGGAAATTTTGCAATAATCTAAACTGGGAACGAGTGAAATTATTTTAACTAAACCATAACCCGTCTCATTCACTTAGAGCAAATTTAAAAAACCGCGTTACATACGTTGACCTCGACAGTGTGGGACATTATTAATAATAAATAAATATATTGTCAAAACAAGTATTAATATAATTTGGTCATTCTTTTGGGCATTATTAATATAATTTTGTTCTGGAAAAAGATGTGTTAAATTAAGCTTCAACCTTGCGGATGGTGACGTTATCAATCAGTTGTGAGGTTTGACCTGCGATGGTCTCGGAAACTCGCGAGAGCAATAACGTGCTTGACCTGGTCTAATGTGCACCCGGCGGAATGTACCATGACAGTTTTAGCATTTATTCATCATTCGATTCAACATTAACACGATGAATCAGAAAAAAACTTGCGTATAAACTCGACATGGATTGCTCTCTTTGGAAGGCGCGTGAGGAATGTGAATGATATCGCAAGCATATCACCTTCGTGCGCGAATACCCTATCGCAGAGATCGCGTGTATCGCAAAGTGAGTGGCTATCACCTCGTGTGCGGACGACCTAAGACACTGTGTGTCCTGTGGCGAACGCAGAAAAAATCTTGGAGGGGGCTTCAACCTCCGACAATTTAGCCTATAATTTTAAATCATATAGTGCGTAATATAGTCGCAATACCACAAAATAATTGAAATTTATGACTAAACTACTATTTTCACTAATTTTAATATTTTTCTTCTTTTTTGAGGAGGGGGCTTGATCCCCTCGAGCGCACCCTCTTGCGTACGCCTCTGTGTGTGTCCCTGATTATCAACGTGCGTAATAAAGTATTTAAAAAATCAACTTTTGAAATTCGAACGGGACACCTTCCCGTTTTATTTTTAGACTTTAGGTATTATACCTGCGTCGACTGAAATCAAGTCACCAACTATTCATGAAACTTGGAATTATTCACCTGAGGAGTTCTAATTAATTAATAATTCATTCTACTAGATTTTACAGTTAGACGAGGACAATTGTGTGATTTTAAAACTTGATAATAAATTTAAATATTCGTTTGACTCTTTCTTTGACAAGGGTTGTATTGTCTTCAGTCACGTGATACAGCTGCCATTTCCGTTAGAACAGTATTCTCCACAGTTTTTGGTGAATTATTCTGGTAAATGCCCCCTATTATTGTCTAACTATAAATCATTCGGAAAGTATTGTTGATAATTCGTAACTATTTCTTGCTTCCGGAGAGTAAATTAGATTTTTTTTCCTCCACGTGGTCATACGCAGTTTGTACTGTTTTTTGACAGTAAATTTATTATTATTATTTATTATTATTAAATAACACTCAATTCACTAATAATTATTTCAATTGATGCCGTCCCTAGGCAAGAGTCTAGCAAGTCTTTATAAAAACTCAGCCTCTACCGGAAGAAAAACCGGAGAAAAATCTGGGTCAGGATGGAGTATGAAAATTTTATGGTCACTGCTTTCCTATTTCTATTTTGTGTGTTTAAGTATGGTTTTCTTCGCTATGTGAAGTCGGTTCTTTTGTTAATATATATACAAATAATAATAATAAGTCCGCAAAAGTTTCTCCATATAAGCCCATAGTAATTTAAAGTCAAATAATTCAAAATTTTACAGCGTAAGAGTAAAAAACTTTATCGCCAATGGATAGGGAATGTTTCATACTATCACTTAAGACATTGTTTATTCTTACGCCTAGTCACTTTGACGGATATAATACCTTAAAATAACACTTCCATCAAAATTTCGGGTTTAACCCTTTGAAGTATGTAAAAATATAGGATCTGTAAAATGTAATTTATTGAATTATTTTATCAAATTTATCATATAAGAAGTCTAATAATAGAAATTTTAGATATCAAGTTGTTTTAAGTTACGGAATTTTTAAATTTGGGACATATTGTCCCAGTAAACGGTAAAGGTAATCATTTTTCACAAGTGACTCATTCATTGACAAATGTAAACAGTAAAAGTAATGTATTTTTGTATTGAAACATTGTGAAATTCAACAAAGCAGTTTACATAATTTGTGTTAAATAAATTGATATTCATTTGCATTTTTCAAAATATTTTTGTTCTCTCGGTAACGTTTTGCTTATTGAACACATTTCTTCCTTGCAGGACTCATTTCACGTTTTGGAGCTGCTAATGAAGTTGAATATTATATTTACTTCTTCAAGATACATAACATGGATTCCGAGTGTTGTTATTTTATGTTATGATGTGTCGATGAAACTGAAGCTGACTGACTTCCGGTCTATGGATATGTATAACACGGACTAACAAAATTTCGACAAATAGTAGTGTTTTGCCTTCACGTATATAAACTAACGGAAACGAAAATACGTTCTCCGACGTCGATTCAACATTACAGGAGTTGGCGACCTAATCACAACGTCCTAACCCTACGTCGAAAATGAGAATTTTTACTCTCTAAATCTGGAACAGTGGAAAACCACTGATTCGCAGTTACGAATCACTTATCTGCGCAGTATAGATGCTTCCATAGAGAAACAGGAAAACGGTAGACGGTGCCAATATTTAACAGGACCAACTTTTTGGTTCACGCACGCACATGCGACGAGTCTTCCGGTTTTTTGATAAACACGAGGTGACCTCCCAGACCTCATCCCACGCTCGCGTTTGCTTATTTAGCGGTCTCGATATATCTTTGCACGACATAACTTAATACAATTTATAATTCAGTTTCAAAAATGAATTAAAATTATGCATCGTTAAAATTTCCGGAAAGTTTGAAAAGCTTTCCGAAATACTTAATAAGCATTTCCGTACTGCCACTTCGGAAGGTCATCAAAAATAACCGGTATCTAGTATCCCAGCACGCCGTCGTTACCATGGGACAGCTAAGCGTTAAAGGGTAAATTTTACTATACATCCTCTCAGATTTTATTTCTTTGAGAGATAAAGTGATAATTTGATTTAACGCATCGAGCAAAGACATAAGTTGCTCGCTCGCAATACACATTCAGTCGTTCGTGCAGTTAAGAAAAGACATTCTAAAACACTACACCACAAGAGTAGCGTGAAAGAGTAGGCCAAACTTACAAATACGAGAAAAATCTTGCATGTAGGACAATTTAGTCACAAAAGAAAGCCTCTTTTCTTCTATATTCTAGATAATGGTGAAATATATTATTTTAATGTTTTAAAATGATATAACAGATAATTTGAGTACGTTAACAGGGGCGAAAATAACATTCCACTTCAGTTTGAAACTCTCATGGACTGCAATTAAATCTCAAGTTATTTTTGTCAAACAACTCGTATCCGCGAATGAAAGTTAGCAATGTACCTTCACTCAAAAATACAAATGAAATTGACTCGTCAATATAACTGTTTTACTACAAATCCATTTGCTATGGCCCTGCAGTAGTAGTTCCCTCTCCCGCTAGTAGAGAGCACTACGGAGAGTAGACTTCAATACAGACAAGAGTCAGGCCAGTCGCTTCTTTAACTAAGTTAGATTTAGTGGGTAAGAACATGCGACACACAACGAAAGCGTGGTTCACCGATTATTCTTTGTCACTGGAACGGTGTCGAGACCTTACATGTAGGTTTCTAGAACGGAGTAAACGGCGAAATGAACGAGTCTGCTGCTTGTACGAACATCCGCCATGACAGTTTCTTGGAGTACTCATCGAAATACCGGTTTTCAGTTAACCGTGACTGCTTCACAGTGATCGAAATTCTACTGGTTCAAACAGTCATTGTTTAACTGATTCAGATTTAGTGAGTACGTCAAAAATACGCCGTACAACGTAGATTCACCGATACTTGCAGAATTTATCATCGTCGTTACAAGACCAGTCCACATTCCTTTCTTTCAGAATACAAATGAAACTGAAAAAGATATCCCGCCTCTGAATTGCGCTTGTTCCACATTTTGAACCCTCATATTATTGGCGTGTTATGTATGTACTGACCCATTATATTGAGTCCTGTGAATTTAATCAGGCTCATCAACTGGTTGCATCTTCCCACAGCGCTTCGATCGCATTCAGCGATAACTACATACTCTAATTTAGATGGTTCATCACAGGTCTTACTTAATATACACGGTCTTGTGAGCGTCAGTAACTCATTACTTTGACTGACATCAAACATGTCATTTATAATAAAAATTATTTTATGTGCCAAAACTATAACTGAATTTAATAAGAACATTCCTATAATGAATGGAGTTAGTTTTGATTTGAAAATGAAACTTAAAACCTTCTCATATAAAATCACGTAATACTGCGTTTTCAACAAACGAATCGATACGATAATACACTTTTTGTTGAAAACTTAACCCACATAAAATCAAAAGTGTTATCGTTACAGAAACAGTCTGTTAAACGTTTCTGGAATTTTAGAAAGTTACTCGATGCCGGGAGTCAGCGTGACTCAGTGGGTAGAGCGTTACTGACTGGATAGCCGGGGTTCGATCCCCGGGGATCCTCAACTCCCAGACTGACTCCCAAGTCTACTCAACCTGCTGTACCAAGATCTATCATGGGGTCAAACCGGTCGGAGCGAAATACTGATCACATTTCCTCCTCCTAGTGCCGAGGTGAAGTAATTGAGGAGATCTTACCCACCGCGAACCCCTTGGGCACCTTCGGGGCCTGTTCAGTGATAGTTTGTCTGACTTGAACTTGATCCTAGGAGCTGAAAACATATTTGGGACACAGGTGTCCCATATGCGTTGAAGGGTTAAAAAATATGTTTTAGGGGTCGCTACCAAACTTTAAAGTCTCAAAATTTAAAAATTTTAAAGCTGGGCAGTGAGCCCTAAAATATATGTTTTAAATACGAAATTTTGATGGAAGTGTTATTTTAAGACATGAAATAAAATGGGAGAGTGATCCATCCACATTTCAGAAGAATGTGTATTGTCATAAAGCGTCGCCTATAAATTACGAAATTCACTTTGGAACGAAGGGAGTTATTTAAAATCGTTACACTGCGTTACGACGGAGTAGAAAAGTGTTATCAAAGGTATTACGTATTTTATAGTGTTTGGTTTTGTCTTGAGTTCACGGATTATTCAATGAGTCTCTCAACTACTCTGTGAGAGCTCAGACCAATGAGGAACGAACATTTAAGTTCGTGAATTAAAATTTATTCCTAAATTTTCTGAAAGGTAAAATGAATATTACTTTATGGGGAAGGTGGAGGTAGGGCTAGCGTTACGCAGGAATTGGAAGGGGTAAGAGGAATTGTAACAGGTACGTTATGGAAAGGAGGGTGGAATTTAAAATGATAATTTTTGCGTAACTTAATTTATGGGCGACTCATTGAACACTATAATAATAATAATAATAATAATTATTATTATTATTATTATTATAAATTTTTGTTTTGAGTTCTCAGTCTAATGGACTGGTGAATATAATGGGTATGTTGGACCAAGTGTGTGGTGTTTGTTTTTACATATTTAGATGGTTCCTGACGATTCGACCATGTATCGAGGATTACAGAGTTGTACATTTTGTAGAGACCCATCTTCCAGCTTGAGACAACAAAGTGCTTTATTCGCCGTTCGGTACCACGCCAGTTGCAGAGATATAATAGGCACTATCTTCACATTCCTTGTACTTCACTGAGTCGCCATTTCGTGGGACAGATTTTTGTATTTTCTCATTGTATTTTGGTGCTGTATTGTGAGTGTTCGGTATGCAATGTCAATGAGGAAGGTTTCCTTGCGATCTCTTTTGATATAGATTATATCTGGACTAGTATTCTGAACTTGTTTGCCAGTAATGATGAAACAGTCCTTATAGAATATTTTCAAACACCTGTTGTGGGCAATTTATTATTATGTGGATGTTGGTTGATATTATTAATATTATATAAATGATATAAATTTATTGTCAAAAAACAGTACAAACTGCGTATGACCACGTGGAGGAAAAAAAACTAATTTACTCTCCGGAAGCAAGCAAGGGACCATCCCATCAATTCCAATCAAGGGCCCTAAGGCAGAGGCGGATTCAAAAATTTCAGCAAAAGTTCCTAGATAAGATAAAAAGTTGGCTGCGAGTTATAATACTAATAGAATGTCAATATGTTTGTAATTTTAAGCAAAAAATTACATGTACAAGTTATTATCGAACTATAGATTATTCTGAGTATAGTGTTTAAAAATCATAAGAATTGAAATAACACTAAATTCACGATTTATTGTTACAATAAACACGCCCCTAGACAAAGCCTAGAGAACCTGTATGATAAATCCGCCTCTACCAGAAGGAAAAACGGAGAAAAACCCGGGCCAGGATGGGGCTACAGAATTTATGTACACAACCGTGCCAAAGTTGAGTACACATAAAACTAAATTAATATGAGCCATAAGACAACACAATCATGCAAGAAAATAGTTTTTGAAATTGTTATAAGTTGTTTAAAAAGTACTACAGCAATGGCGTGATAAAATACAAGACGAATTTAACTTTAATTAAAATCAATAAGTTCTTTTACATTGTAGAAGCACTGGTGCAGGAGGTAGTTTTTAACCGCTGATTTGAACAGATTCAATTTCATAATTCAATGTATTTGAACAGATTCAATGTATAGGAACTTAGAGCTCGCCAACATCTAGGTCATTAGAGCTCTATATGACACATAAATGCATACTACTAACTATTTACCATTAGCTCATTAACATTTTAAACTTTGAAATCATGAAGAAATGCATCAGAAACAGTTGGAAAAACGTAATAGATGCCACTAAAGAAATTGCTCAAACTGCGGTTGTGCCATTACAGGGGGGCAGGGGGATTTCCCCACCCGATCCCCTCAAACGGTGCCTATATATTCAATGGAAGTTAAGTGCTGAAGAAATATAAATCCATTGATGTCAGTACGTTCTGTGAGAGGAGGGATGTCTCGAAGGTCGACATTCTGCTGCATCCATTGAGCTTATTCAGCTCTCTTATGCCAAGGGGAAATGATGATGGACAGTGATGGGCAATTTAAGAAACATGGTACAGCGAGAACGGGACCTTGTTAGCAACAACTCTTCGCTCGTGCTTTTATTGTTGCTTACTTTATGTACCTACACTGAGCAGGTAAGTATACATTCAGGTGCAATTTCTCTTCCTTCAGATATAATTCTACTCAGACTGTAAAATTTAATTTTCTATTTATCAGAACAATACATTATTAAGTCTTTCCATGTATGAATTTGTTACAGGGGAAGGTGGTAATAAGGAACCCCTCTTTACTTTTGAATGATTAAATATTTTCTACTGGGTTTGAATTGAAAGCTAAATGCGAAAAGAATTCCCTAACTGTCTGTGCAAACTCACTAGGGGCCATAGCTTAATTCGTGACTCAAGGATCACGAGTGTGTGATAAGTAAGAACTGTGGAAATAGGTGGGTCAACTTTTGGTCAGGGTAATACAAAATCCCACCCCCTAATCTGAAAAGAAAAAAATTCTTTTTTTTTTTGTGTGTGGGGCTTTAGGGTTCGTCAACATCGAGGTCATTAGAGCCCTTAAAACCTGTATAGGTAGTGGAAATGCAGTTACGCACTAGGGAGAGCCAACATGACTCTCCCCGCGTGTGGGACTCGCTGAATAACTCAGCCATACCCACAAAAAACCCTCCTGAATTAAAACTCAAATCCCAATATATCTCAAGACTTTTCTTAAAACATTTAAAAAAAAGAAGAAGAAAGAGGAAAATGAAAGATACTCTAGCCCTAATAGCGTCGGAATCGAAAAGAACAAGAGGTGAACAAGGAAGGTCAGGAAAGAGAAAGGAAGGAGCCCTCCACAAGTAAGTGGAAGTAATGCCAGACTCAGCTCGGGGCCCCGTGTTTGCCAAACACGTACTTACTAGATGTAAATCCCCTGGGGGAAAAATAACACATCGACAACACGAATATTTTTTTAGAAAGTAAAGATTTATCTTAAATGAAGTATTGGAACCAGTGGCGGGTCCAGGGGAAGGGGATACAGAGCGCACGTGCTCCCCTCAAAAAGCGAGATAGAAATAGTAATAATGAAAGGAAGATTTTTTACTTCGAAAAATATTCAGTATTTCCAATGGAAGGAACAAGATGAATAAATAAAATCTGTCTTTGAAAAGTAAGTTAATAGGACAAACATATGATTGAACTTTTATAGATTTCCACTCCTACATAGAAACGTAAATGCATATTTCCCAGTTTACAGCATACTCGCACTCCAGCGAGATTCGGTGCTACGTATCTAATTGATAATTACCTACATAAAATTCTTAATAGAATGAATGGTCACACGGCATAGAGGACTAAGAGAACTCTCACATACCCTCTCAGGTATCAAATTAACCTCAAATCCAGCCCAGAACCCTCACTAGCGTACCACTCTAGACCCCGCGGTTCAAGAATAGAAACGAGATGAGTGATAGCGCGACTATGTTATGCCTGTGGTGGGGTTTGACCTAGCATAGCTCCACCCAGACAGGGAATGTATATCAACCGAAAAAAGTTACTTTTATGAGCCTTCTTGCGAGAAATGTAACGGTTAAAAATGTGTTATTCAATAAATAAATAAAACCTTCTTGCTGACGAAGGTTAGAGACCAAGCCCTATGTCCGCCACATTTTACAATTAGTTACATAGCAAGTATACGAATCGGCTGATGTAGGCGGCAGCATCCGAACGTTAATTCACTAAGACAGAGGTGCCCACCCCCTAAACCCTATGACGCTGACCCTCCCCCCAAATTTGCAAGACCCCCACCAAAAAAAACCTTTCGCTTTGACTCTCTTCCAAAACATATTCCAAATATTTAGAAATTACACCTTTATCCGTCTTATTTACCATAACTCCATATGAAAACCTGTTTGAAATTGATTAATTCCTCGCAAATCGGGTAAAGCACTATAACAAAAACACGCGGGCTCCCGTACGGCGATACATGAAAAAGACGAGATACAAAACTGAGCTCCGACCTTGATCACTCACAGTAAACTAATACAATAGAGGCAAATCAATAAATCTTCAGTGCAACCAAGTGTAACGATGTTTCCTAGATCGACCGTCTGTTGTGCACCTTACCGTTGCAAGATAAGAGGCAGGTATCTGTTGTCACTTCTTTGTTCACGCGAAGGCGATTGTGTCCCGGTCTTTGGATACTCATGAGGTGATGCTCCCAGGACCAGGTAAGGTCTTCGATCCCCCGACCCGTATCCTACGCTCGTGTCTGCTTTTTTCAGCGGTCTAGGTCTCTGATCGGCATGACTTTTTGCGGTTTATTCATCAGTTTCGAAAATAAATTGAAATTATTTATCATGTTAAAATGTCCGTAAATTTGAAAAATTAACACGACCTTATTAAGATTTTTATGGTAATATATGCTCTTTTTAAAAGCATATTTATTATTTAACCACTAAATATTCTAAACTTTAAAAAAACTCCATTTTTTGAACACCCCCCCAAAAAAATTACAATGACGCTGTTTAGGTCTACCCCCCCCCCCCACACTCCTTATGGGCAGCCCTGACTAAGATTCTGCTGGCTCGAGTATAATGTTACGTGTGCACGTGAGAAAGAGTCGGCAATCTCACATTGGCTCCTCAATTTTCACGTGGTCTTTGGGCTCCTCTCTAATTATTATTCTTTCGCCGCGAGTACTGTAAGAACTCAAACAGCGAGTACTCTAGCAGTGTTCCATGCGCAGAAGCAACTCGAAGGTACTCCGTGCAAAAACTCTTTAGTTGACTACAACAAACATTGCATTGAAGTGTCAAAACATTAGCATTCAACTATTAGTTTTTTACAGTATAATCATTTTGTCTTTTGTTTTACTGTTTTACCTTCTTAGTACGATGTCCGCTGTCATGGCAGCCTTTACATATTAAAAAATTCCCCTCTCCTCGTCTAGTTCAACTTCACATCACACGTCTGCCACAACTGCCGCACGAAATACCTAAAGGGTTTCGTATTACCACCTATTCCTATATTAAAGTATTGTGTTTTAAATACAATCGTGTATTTTATTGGAGTTTATTACTGGCATAGTATAGATCAATTTTGTTGTTGTTTTAATGTCTTAATTTCAATAAAACATGTTTAGACAATACGTGGCATAATGACCTAGATGTTGGCGAGCTCTAAATACCCAATTAATAAAGAACTCCTGGGTCTCTCTTCCGCCGAATATTTTGAATTGACACGTTTCGAACGTTTTTATCATTACAATATATAGTTTATTTACGATGTTTTAACTAATTAACTACGTGAAATCAATAATAACTTAAATGACAAATAACTTTTCAAGTTTATATGAATTTGTTTTGATTCTATTTATCTTATCCCCCTCCGCACCTCTACCCCATCCCCAAAACTACGTGCGTCTCAATAGTTAGACGTTACTTATATAAATAAGAACTAGGAAATTGAATGAAACTTACCTTCTGTTCAACAGTATAAACGTTTATTTTTATTTAGCAAAACTTTTTTATTTACCTAGATAATATATTAGATACAACCCCCCACCTGCTAGTTGTAGCGAAGTTTCACTATGTTTCATATTTAGCATTAACAATAAAAACAAGACATCCGAACTGTTAAGAGTAGTTTAACCAACAATTTCCAACGAATATTGTTTACACCAGCAAGGTAAGACGCGTCAGAGCTGTCAATTGTTAGGACTCAAGTAGTCAAGTTAAATCCTTTTCAAATAATGAGTCAAGATACTACTTTTCTTGTCGTGATTTTTAAATGTGGTTTTCTCGGAAATGAAAAGATAAAATAATTATTTTAATGATCGAAAATACGATATTTCACTTGAGTGATTTCCTCCTCCCATTTACATAAAAAAAAAATTTAAAAAAAATTCTGGGATATTGGCGTATTAATTTGTATAATAGAGTAGCAGAAATAAAAAATAACTTCCTGTTCATTATAAAACGCTGTTTAGCAACTAAAGCTAAGAATATCCACTTACGAGTTTCTATTACCCAAAATGCATGGTTGCAAAACAACAGGTTCCTTCCAGATACTTTTGTGAGTGTGTTTTTTACATCTGATTTGAACTGATTTAAATATATATTTTATTGCATTGTTTCTACTTTTTTTAGCTTTTTAGCAAAATACCTTTATCCTTAGTTATGATTTTCGATAGTAAACAAACGATTTTCAGTTCTTCAAGCCTTAATACATGCATAGCTACCTAATTTTGTTCTTTGGAAAATCTATGGAGTTGACTGCATCGTCAAATGTCCTGCAAGGAAATCATATTAAAATACCAGGGTATTCCGGGGTTAAGGTCTGGGAGGAAATGGTATTCAGTTGTGGAAGGCAAAGGGTAGTGTATTGGTTAACAGCCTAGCGATCAATGCAGGTTCCCGGGTTCGATTTCTGATTTGTCGCCATTTTCACCTGACCGAAAGTTATCATATATTTAAAGAAAGCTATATTATGCTATGAATTAAACCGTAATTGAACTTGATGGTAACTGATTTGACTGTTTTCCCTCGTTTTCTCGGCATAATCAATTTGAAACTATCGATAGTTTTCAATCAAAAGTTAGATAGACGCTCGCATTCGCTTTCACGAAGCGAGTGTGTGAGATCTCAGCTGATCCTCACCCGAGGAGGACACTGCTCGGTCGTCACGCCTCACGCGCGTGTGGAGTCCGCGATGGGCACGGGTAACGCGCTTCCTGCGACGTCACTTCCGCTAGCGCTGGCGAGAGGAGGAAGGCGCGGACGTGGTAGAGATGGCGGTAGCGGCGCGGCGCAGAGTGGTGCGCACTGAGTGTGGGTGGATCCACCGAATTGGGTTGGAAGTCTCTGTCGTATCGACGATATGTTTAGTTATCAGTGCAATGTAGTTGTTGATGGGGAACAGTTCAATAAAGACAAGAAAGGTATTGTTAAGAAAATAACTCAGAAGTTAAGGTATTATGTGAGCCAACTATTCACGAAAGTTGGAAAAAGAAATATTCACCAAAGTAATCCTTATTAATTAATAATTCATTCTACTGATTTTTGATATTGGACGAGAACAATTATTTTGTGATTTTTAATCTTGATAATAAATCTAGATCGTCGTTTGACTCTTTGTCTGACAAGGGTCGCATTGTCTTTAGTCACGTGATGCGGCTGCCATTTCCATTAGAACAGTATTTTCCACAGTTTTTGGTGAATTATTCTTAAAAATGTCCAGTAAGGTATGAAAATCTTAACATCATTGCGTTCCTACTTCCATTTGCTATGTTTTAGTAGGTTTTTTTACTATGTTAAGCGGGTACTTTTGCCACAATATATATATATTTTTAAAAAAAACATGATCCCGCGAAAGTTTCTCCATATAAGCCCATAGTAATTGAAAGTCAAATAATTCAAAATTTTGCGCTGTAAGGGTACGAAAATTCGTCGCCACTAGATAGAGAATGGTTGAAACTATCATTTAAAACATTTTGGAAGGTACGTAAGTCTAGTCGCTCTGACGCACATTATACCTTAATTAAAGTATGGCAAATTCGATGGGATACAGCAAAGGAGGGACAGTTCATAAACACATACTTGACGTGACGTTTAGAGAGAAGAATACAAGCTGGACCAATCTGGATAAGTACCAAAAACAGATTTCAACAGCACACGGTAATTTTAAGCAGTGCTTCAAGCGAATAAACAAATAAGAACTCGACATGTGTTTGTGTTTATGTGGAAATGAGATGGAATCACCTGAACATGTGATGTGGACATTCGAATTCTATGATACTGAAAGGCGTTGGTACATAAAAGATTCGATGAATCTCGGAGAAAGGAACATCCAAAAAGCTGTCCAGAGATCGTAGCGACAAAAACACTTTTTGAAAAATTTCAATATACACGAACGTGATATGTGCAATCCGAGAGGCGATAAGTGACAGAGGAGAAAATGATGAATGGACCAGATAATTACACTGTTGGAAATACAATTCAGAGAAGAAAAAAAGTTATTCTAAGTTTTGTTATTCACTAGCTCTACACCCTATGATCACCAACCTTCCGACGACGCACCATCTTTTTTAGTCGCTCATGCCGTGTTCCACTTTACCTTTTATGTTTGTTTCACGTCTTAGTAAGTATTAGTATTAATTATGGATTCTTTTTCAGTAGAAACTGGAAATATTCACCCACCCCATAGATGGTATTGAGATTGGATTTTATCGATACAGAAAGGAAATTCATCCTGACCTTGTGATATTATTAATTAATTCAAAAATTTTCGGACGTTGTGACATGTCTGCAGGAGGGCAGCTTTTTGTGCAACCCTCATAATATTCTTCTCGAGTCCTACTTTTCAAAATTATTCTGAAACCTCTTCGATAAAATACCTTCGACAGATATCACTAAGGGGATAATTTCAACCTTACCTAACTTCCATATATTATTATATATTATATTATTATTATTATGTTGTGTAATTGTATTTTCTCTGTTTAAACAGGTAGTTGGGGCAGACTTATATGCCAAGCCGGTAGAAAAATGTAGTCGAGACTACGAAATTTCTATATTAGGTGGCATGTTCGTAACATAAACATGTTTCCGCAATTCTGGCAGTACATTTCTGGTTAATGGCAATCTTGCAGAATGCCCTTTAGTGTTTTACAGATAACTCCAGTTGCTGAGATAATGAGAGGAATAATTATTATTTCATTTTGTTTCCACATCTTTTGAATTTCTGACTTAAGCGACTAAATTTTTTTTAAATTTTTGTTTGTTCTATCTTTTTTAAATTCTTAGTGGAAGTAACAATCACATGAATGATTAATTTTTTCTTTTAGATTTGTCTATTAATATTGTCTGACTTGTTATGATGTACGGTTCTGTATGCAATGATTTGCTTATCCCATGTCATTTTCCAGGATAGGTGACGACTGTTTCAACCAAGTTAAAGTTTTTAGCTAGTTGTTTGCGAATAATATTGACCATTTGATTAGTCCAGATGGGCGAGTACTTGGTAACCCGATTACTATTATTATTTATTTGAAATCTTTATTATTAGTATTATTATTATCCCTTCACAATTCACGTTCTCAATAAGCCACCATTGTGGTTGGAATTATGCTGGATATCATGTTTCCCCGTTTTCTTATTTTATTTTCTGACTTGCTGTTTGAATAACGTTTATAAAGGTCGGGTGTTACGGTCTGAGTCAAGCCTGGTAAACCCACTTTTAATATGATTATTTTCATTATGTATTTATTGGATGAACTTAACTAGAGTCGCTCGGGAGTTTTAATTACTCTCTTCCCGATTGTTTCAGACAATTTCAGGGACTTCCAGACATTCAATTCCAACTAAATCTTTTTTGATACATATTTCGAATGCAACAAAGCGGAAAATAATCCGGAATCTATTTTTTCGAGGTGGCATTTCCTGTTCCAGTACACGACAGGAATTCGTCTATAAACAACCGTTTGTTTATTTTCTCTAATTATGACAAACATTATACATCCTCCCATGCGCAAATATTCTCGTAGTTCGCAAACACTGAAAGAAAGTAATTTCGACAAATCTCACGGTTTCATTACAACAGAAGAAGAGTTTCGTGTTAGTAGTAAATGAGAAACTTACATTTTCCCCGGAAGCAGATTATGCACCCATTATTATGTATGTAAACGAACGTTGATAAACGCATATTCATGAAGTGTAGATATTTCTGTGCAGGATTTTTTTGTACTCTATAAGTTTGTATGTGAGATCCAAATTATGAGGAAGGAAATGACTTTTCCGAACCTTCAGATGTGACATCCTAACCTTATAGTATCCGAACTATTAGTTAGAACAATGTTAGAACGGTTTTACAATTATGTCATCCAACTAGCAACCTTTTTAGCGCAGAAATTTGGAAGGAGTTGGATTGCCGGGGTAAATATGCTACTGAACTGACACGTTTGCCTGGATGGGCTTGTGATAATTTTTATGAATTTTCTTTTCACTTACAATACACAACATTCTTGACAAAATATAGCGAATTACCAATAAATGTAATGTGCATTGATCTAAACAATTATTTTTTCCCCATATGATCCCATTCTCATCACTGAAATATTATTCTTAGAGATCTTATTATTTTACATGGTGAGAAAATATCATATGTAAATAGTATGTAGATAATAACAGTATTTGTTTTAAACAATTAGGATAGGATGTTATATCCAAAGGTTTGGAGGATGATTTTTTGGTGACATCAATTAACTTATACCATTAAGGAAACTACATTTGTGAGAAAAAACTGTTTTAACTTTGGAAAAAGAAGAGAAGAAATTGTTCCTTATATTAAAAGACGAAAACAAAACAAAAACCTGATGGATCAGTTCGTCAGGAGTGAAAATTAAGGAATTGATCAGAAACATGGAGAGGGGAAAATATGCTCATACTTAAAAGGGAAACCCATAGGAAGATGAATAATGAAAATAGTTGAAGGAAGCATAGTATGTTACTTTAATAAAAAATTATGGTATGTTACTTTAGTTCGCTTCAAAACACTTTTGACGATTCGTGCCAAATTTCGATTTTTTTGCGTACACGGGGAAACTTTTGGATGTGATGTCCAAATCGAAAGGGAGGAATGAAAGGATTTCTCAAAACCTGTGGTTATGATACCACAACCTTATAATTCATATACTATATTTGGGATGTCACCACTAAAGATTGAGATGTTTCATCCAAAAGTTGGGATGTCACATGAATTGGTTTGGAGAAATCCTTTACTGCTTCCGGATTTGTATCTCACATCCAAACCTCAGTGTATCGTTATTATCTTACTTCTTGTGAAATATTAATTTATTTAACTGATTTGGGAGAACTACTTAAATTGTAATAATAATTTTCGGGCACCGTTACCTCAGAAACACCCAAAAAAAGGTATTCGCTGCGATCGAGTTCCGACTGACAAATGTACTTCAACGCAACTCTTTAAGAATAAGTCGTCTCGGTTTTCGCTGACTTCGGATATCGTCGTTTTTTTGTCTTGGTTTTCATCAGTTGACTTGGAATTTGTCGGCGTGTTCCCGTGACCTCACTGCTAATTTAGCGAAAACAAAGGACGATCCACACGATCCCGTGCTCAGTGGTGTGTCGTTTCTTCTTGCGTGAGCATCATCCCACTCGTCGAGCCAAATAATTGAATAGCTCTCCCGTGTTTTTTTAAACATTTTAGTGCTAATAATACGATTACATTTTTCATTGTATAGTTGTTTGTGGAGAAAATTGCGCGGACAAAGCTGTTGTGAGTCGTGTATCCAACTTGTTTCAAGATAATGTATTGTCCCATTTTAGGCTATTCTTAATAAATCTCTCTTTCGACTCTGAAGTTGTATGGAAATCCCGTGACAGGCAGTGACCCAAGGTTACCTGAGGACCAGTGGAGGGTCTAGACCGTAATAAAGGTGAGGGGGGCCTAACTGGGGAGCATTTTTGTTTAAAAATTGTTTTACGCCGCAAATTTGTTAAATATTACCTTTAAATATAATGCATCAAATATATAATTAACAATAACAATTAAATTATTAATAACAATTATAAAAAATAAATATTATAACTATTAACAATAATCAGTGTGGTAACACTTTTAGAAAGCATGCCATTCATCAACTTCAATTTTATCTGTTAAGAGTGCAGGTCCAATGGGGAGGGCTATAGCCCTCTTAGTCCCCCCTCCCGTAGATCCACCTCTGCTGAGGACCTTATGGGAGGATTATTAAATGTTATTTATTCTTTACATTGGTCTTTCGTTACAATTTTTTTGTTTTGTTTTTAGTATTAAACCGTAATTTATTTCTTTATAAAAGGGTGTTTATGTTTTTTGGAGATTTTAGACGAATTAACTGACTTTTCATTGATGTTTATGGAAATAATTGTATCGGTTTCGGAGTGCACCGATGGTCTTTTGGATTATGAACGTAAATCGAGTTATATCCGTACTTCACTTTCTTACAGAATCTTGCATTCTAATCAATCACATATCATCTACGTTACGTTGCTTTACCAAACGTATATTTGCTTTCTTCCAAGATGCTTTATGATACGTTACTAAAAAAAATTGGCTAGTTTTTCAGACCTGCTCCTCTTTTGCTGACAACAACTCAATACAGTACCACCATGATAATGTGTGGAATTTTGTAAGTGGTAATATTAAATTAATTTTGAAAGAAATTTTCCCGTTCTTTCCGAAAGGAAGTACAGCGGTGGCGTCTTCGTCTCCTTGATTGCGCGGAGCAGAAAAGCGTGGGTTCAAACCCTACTCGGCCGAACTACATGACGATTTTCAGCTGGGGTTTCCCTCATCGACAAATGTCGGTTCGGAACTATAAGCTCCCCGTCAACCCAACTTCTTTCCTTCCCAATTCCCTCAGTCAAGTCACGGTTAGGTGGCATAAGAGCAGATCTCATGGCCTTAACTTCGCCGTATTACAGGAAATAAATAAATCCTTTCAAGAACAAGGAAGCGACAAATATTCATACAAGATTTTTGTCGGAGGAAGTTTGAAAACATTATAGTCACAAGTTTCTATTTAATTAAATCATAGAAGCATTAAATTCCAGAAATTTTCCTGTGAGTTTTCATCAGAAGTAAATATGTAAAATGTGAATACGTTTTTATAATTTTAACTGTATTTGTAATTATTATAATTAAATTATCACTATGCCAAGACCACATCAGTGTTGAGATGAACTCTGTGGAATGTGGCATAGTTAGTGGTTTAGAATTAATTATTGTTTCACGTATTATTGCATTATGTCTGCTTGAATGAAAAAAGATTTATTCTCCAACCTTTACATGTGTGACTAAAGAGAATACATTAGTTCGTCGAAATTTCGTATTATCGAGAAGCAGGTGTTCTCAATGTCTCCACCAATTGTGTGCACTGTTCATGATTAGGTGCATTGATCGCGTACACAGTTCGGATTATATGATTGACACTCGGGGAGAATATTCTGATCCACCACGAGAAGTTGGTTTGCGATGTGCTGGAGCCTTGCATTTATGCTACCGTTATGTTAACTGACGCAGAAACAAATGTCTAGAAATTTATCACTTGATAGTGTCCTTTTTAATTACACTTCTTCGTATCAAAATTATAGCAAAACATTTTATGAAATTTTCTGACCATTTATCCTCATAATTTTCAAAACTTGACAGTGGATAAGCTTCTGAGTATTTCAACCTCTTCCTAAGAATTTCACAAATAACTAGCAGAGTACTTGCGAATCCGCTCATATGAAACTGGCTGCAAGTAATATACATGAATTTTTCTATAAAAAAACGTTTTGTTATGTTAACGTCATTTCATATTTTTGTGTTACTCTGTTTAATATTTGTTACATGTAAAGACCTCAAACAAGGTTGAAACCTAGTCTACCATTGAAAATTTCACAATTAATATTGTGTGTAATCGAACTGATGTATAATACATTTCACTATAATATGTTTAAGAGAGGTGCATAATTAGTAATTTTGAAATTTTCTCGTAATAAATTTGCCATGGCAGTGGAGTGAATCACAATCTATCCATTAGTTGGTATAGATATTAATTTCTTTTTCAACTCTAAAATTTATACTACAATTAACATCCGTTATATAATCAAAATAAATAATTAGAGACTTACTTGGAATAACTCATTAATATTAATTTTGGACAAAGAAGTCAATTATTGCAAACGTAGCATATCGGAAATATTTTATAAAAAATATATTCGGGAGTGTGAATTCACGCACTAACAGAAAAGCTATCTGGTTTTTACAATACAATATTGTAGCGTGTTTGTGTTGTTTGTGCTATTTTTTAAACATATTCTATTCTGTTATGTTTCTTGTTATAATTTGTTACACCTGTCGACGACTTCAGCATAAAATCGAAACGTTGTGTACTTAATATCACAAAATATAAAGTTTTCGTCCATTCATTAGGTCGTAAGTCTAATAAGTATCCACCCCACCACCTACACCGTGTGCCCCTCTGGCGTCCCTATGTGGGTTAGTCTACAGAAGTATGGAAATATATTTCCGAAACACTCGTCCAGTAAGGTTTGGATGTTTTCTTTTTTTTAAATTTTTTGCTTGCACAGAATATTGAAACAAATGAATTAGGCCATTTAACATAATCATATTCAATGTGTATGATACAGATAAAAATGTTTTTACAACTGTTTCCTCACTCCATTGTCATTTCATGTCCCACTCCTCAGCCATTTTTGATATTCACGCCTGTCAAGGTAAAGATGGCCTTACATGAGCGGTTGATGTGGTGGCAATGCTGTGGGTTCCCAGCGAAATCAATGTAACCTGCTTCATTGCTCGATAACCTCAGTTGTTTTATGTACACACGTTGGATGTTGAAAACGTGAAGTTTTTGTTCATGAACCTCACTCCTTTGTGCTGGTGGACCTCACTCCTTTACGTTTTCGTCTGATCCATCGTGTGTACACAAGACAACTGAGGTTATCGAGCAATGAAGCATGTGACATTGGTATCGCTGGGAAACCACAAGGTTGCCACCACATGAACCGCTTCTATAAGACAATCTTTACCTTGACAAGAGTGAATCTCAAAAAATGACAGAGGAGTGAGGAAACAGTCTTGAATTATAATCTGTCATGCACATGATGATGTTAAATGGCCTAATTCATTTGTATCAATATGCTGTGCTATCAAAAAATATAACAAATTGAAAAAATCCAAACCTAATTGGATAGGACGTTTCGAACATATATTTCCTAATTTCTGTAGAATAACCCATGTATTCCTGTTTCCGTCCGTCGCACTGACCACTGACTGCGCACCGTGCTGTCCTCCGCGAAGTGGCGAGGGAGGCGGCGACGGCGACGGGTGACTGCCAGCTGCGCGCACGTGCACTGAGGGAGGAGGCGGATGGAGGCGGGTGGCGCGGCGACGAGCTGCGGAGAGGCGTGGAGGGCGGGAGCGACGACAATTGAACGTCTGCTACGAAAGAACTCTTCATGAAAGAGAATGGAACAAAATAGATTGCAGTATTACATCAATATTTTAGAGTCCATCTTTTAAAGCACTTGTTGTTTTGAAAGAAGTATTTTGTTGATAATTTTTTTTCCGAATTTAACCATCGGGAGTTTATTCATCCAGATGTGCAGTGAAGCGAGAGTGCATAGAAACGAAGGTTCCGCACTGATTTGGTGTTAATTTTTTTAACGATCTAATCTACCTAAAATAGAGCAAATACGGCCTGATTACACACCATTTTGTATATAAAACATACAAATATAACATAAATAATAGAGAACTATAACAGGAAGGGAGGGATACACTATATA